>SCDZ01000500.1:0-117131 GCA_004143845.1 Drosophila lacertosa | reverse complement strand
AATAATAATAATAATAATAATAATAATAATAATAATAATAATAATAATAATAATAATAATAATAATAATAACAATAATAATCATAATAATAATAATAATAATAATAATAATAATAATAATAATAATAATAATAATAATAATAATAATATAATAATAATAATAATAATTATTTATAGTAATGATATATAATAATTATAGTAATATATTTTATATCTGTAAACTTCTGAGCTTACACAAACATTGCCATAACTTGAGCATACCCATTTTAATCACTTTTAATGGGAATTCAAAAATAATAATAAACAAAAAATAAGCAGCCTTAAACGATGCCGCGTTTGACTTTTGTGTTCCCATTTTAATGGGCGCATCAACGTAACGCTTCGGCTTTAAATTTTCGATCTAATGAAGTTTAATGCGCGCATTTGCCATAAATTATGAAAGCAGAAAAAAACGAAACTTCTTCGGCTGCTGCTGCTGCTGCCGCCTTTTGTTGTGCACAACAACATTGCACTTGGTCGTACACATACATATAAAAAAAAATAAACAAAAAAAAACCTTGGCTTTGTGCCCAAACGAACCCGGGGCGAAAGTTGGCTTTGCTTTATGGCCGAGCTCGTCTTTGGTCTTCTTTTCATTATGCGTTTTTAATATAACTACGTTATTTTTTATTCTTTTTTTCATTTTTATTACTACACAAAATTATGGCGGATTTTGCATAACAATAAAGCGGATATCGGTCAGCATTCGGTGGTATTTATGAAAATCTTGGACATTTGGGAGGCATTCAGAAGCAATTTCGTTTCTCATGTGATTCAGAACCAACAAATTTTTGGTGCCCTAGACAACAAGGCGACTTCATTGAAGAGATGTAACTAATATTTGAGAGAACTGCCTATGAAAAGAATTGAAGAGTAAATATCAAGACTGAAAACTGGTTTTAATTTATTTAAGGAAAATAAAGTAAAATAATATAGAATATAAAAAAATTGCGCTGCTTTTATAGAGGTTAATTTCAATTTATGATATTTTGAATATTTAGATTGAAACAGTTCAGCTTGGCTTAGCCTTATTTGTTCAATTTAAAAAATAAACTTTCTCATGTTCAACCATTAAAATCTATTTTTATGGCTCTTTTTAAACACTCGAACCAAAAGAATACAAAACCTGCTTGCAGCTTTATTAAGCAAATAAATATATATGTTTAATTTGATAAATAAGGATATCATCACATATTGTTATCTAAAAATCAATTGAAGTGACCAATGATTTAATATACACACATATTACAACTCATATAAGTCTTCTCATGACTTGATTGCATATTCAGAGACAATATCTTAGCCATTCCCCACTGAGTGGAAACCGCACTCGTAGAATGGATTGCATTTGGATTCGACTCTGTTTTCTTCAGCTTGTTTTTCCGGCCACAATCCCAGAGCGCAAGTGTCAAATGCTTGGATTGTGCTCGACTCAGAGCTAACCACAAGTTTCTTTTTTTTTAAACACAAATTTGTGGCATGGCATTTGCTTTGTTTTTGTGTTGTTTTTTTTTCTATTTGAGATTTGAATTCTTTGGTATTTTTTTTTTTTTTTTTTTTGTTATATTTGGCAAACAAACATCTGTCGACAGCATGCAAAAGTTTATAATGCAGCAAATGCCGAGAATTTTGTGTCATTTTTTTTCCATGTGACAAGCGAGCGTTGTGGGGCACGTACTAAGCTGACACAATGATGCAATCATCACGTGCAGCAACAGCAGCCACTTCTAGCATTTGTTATTATTTTTTTTTGCAGTTGTATTCTTTTTATTTTACTTGGCTGGAGGAAATATGGCTTGGCATAAGTATTGGACATTCGCTACATGGTGAGGATTTGGTCTGCTTTGTGGTTACTCTGTTAGATTACTGCGAAAATGTAATATATATACACACAAAAAAAAGGGAACCCTTTCAGATTTTAATTGCTGTTGCTGTTGTGTTTGTGGCCCAGCTGCCATTGGGAGGCTTAGCTGAGGCCGAGGCTACGTGACGGGGCCACACGCGCGCCTATTACACCACAAAACAAGTTCCCAACAAATATTTGAACAGTTGCTGTTGACCTCAAATGATCCCCTAACAGCTTGGCTAGCTGTCAAAATATATACAAAAAAAAACATAAAACTAATTGCACTTAAAAGAAATATTGTGTAATAGGAATCCAAGTAAAAAAATATTTTATTTAAAATCCCAATTTATGTTTACATCTTCCAATTAACTTAGTATTAGTTAGCTTAGTTTTGTTGTGCAGTGTTATTGAAATGAGTGATGCATCTGTAAGTGCATTGACTTGGCAATTAAAATTCTACAGATATGCGATACATTAATTACTCGCTTCAATTGAAATGCAAATGGCAACAACAACAAAAATAAACAAGAACCCTACAGCGAGCCTGGCCTGGTCTGGACTGGCTCGCATGTCTGGACCAAGTTAAGCATCTGCAGTGCCTGATGATGCAGCAGCAGAGTGCTAACTGTAGTGGCTTTTTGGTTTCCGACTAGTTTTCCAGGAAAGTCACGCGGATGATTTACAACCAGAAGCCGCCGCATTTTTTTATTTGCTTTGCTTTCCTTTTGCTTTTGCTTTGCAGTCGAAAAACAAAAGTTGACACTTTATTGATGCTCATAAATTTTGCGACGTCTGGCAGCAATTAAAGCAACACGTCCCCAAGGACATTTGCCCGGCCACGCCCACAACAACGCCCACTCGCCGCTCCAGTGATTTGTTTACAGAGATTAGCGTGCGAAATACAATTCCTGTGTCAGGTGCCCGTGCCCAGGTAGCTAACAATGTCAAAACTACACTGAATTTATGTCGCTGCGATTTATGATGGCCACGCTGCCAGGATCAGAGAGGCCCAGTTCTCTGCCCGGTTTATCCTACCCGAGTTACATAGAAATGCGAAGTCGTATATTTCGAAAAAAGAGTAGAAACCGACGCATGCCGCATGCCTCACGCCGCATGCCGCACGCCTCTATTTGGGTTACGCCCACAGCGGCAGCTCAAGATGAGCAAAAACAACCCGAAAAAAAAATATATATACATATATATGGGATGGCATCTCTTTGATTCGTTGCCCTTTCGGTAGCATTCGCCGTTAGCCGCTTTTCGGGCCCATAAATATTGAAATTTATGTAGTGCAGTGTATACTCAGCACACAAAGGGGACTCTTGACCCGAACTTTATTAGTATTTATTTGGTATTGACATTCCGCAGCTATTTTAGCAGATTTACGTTGTTCATATTTTATGTTTCGCCGAAAGAAAAATATGTAACATTGTTGCATTGGATTCAAGTCAAAGATATAAACACAGATTTTGCAGATAACATTCAGTTTGAGATAGAAATTAAATGAAGTAAATAATGTGTGTTGACTTTGGAAAATATACAATCTTTAAAGCAGAGCAAATAAAAAAATTATAATTAATTTATAAAATTGTAAACAAACTAATTTTTTTTCTTAATCTTTTAAAAGAAATATCTTAAATTAAATTGAATTATTTTTAAATAAAATATATTTATTTATTTAATAAAATAATAATTAAACCAAAGCAACGCTAATCATATGTATACTCATATTATAAGAGTTAATTAAAAGGATTGTAAAACCCATTTAAAAAACTTCCATGTGATTATCGAATATATATAAAAAGTTCCCAAACTCTTTCGTCTACTATTAGGAATTGAATTCCTTGGTCTGGCGTGAGTGAGTTATGCGTTTGCACAATAGGTCGAGGTTACCAGAGCGACCGCAAACTGGGCCTTATCATTTGTCCAAAGCATGTCATTTGAGCGGAAAACAATTTAACAGCATTTAGCCAAAAACAAACGCGAACAATCAACATAAATTTAAAGCGCAGTCGGGCCAAAATGGCCAAAACTAATGCCCAAATGGCCAAATGGCTGTTTGGCAGTCGAAAAGTGAAAGTCGAACCGCAATCCAGTCCACCCAAATGCACCCAAAACTCAAAGCCCAAACCCAAACCCAAACCCAAATACAAAATCCAAAATCCAAATCCAAATATAAGTCCCAAGTCCAGGCCAGGAATGGCTGCATGTAATTTTGTATAGGAAACTTTTATTAGCGTTGGATTTTCCTGGCTGCTTGTTGATGTTATTGTTTTTGTTGTTGTAGCTGCTGCTGTTGTTGGCCATTTACCAAAAAGATCGAAATGCAAATGGCCAAGACAAGCATTTGAGCATTTTGTTAGACAACGAGCCAGACAACATTTGCCGGCTGAAAGCGCGAGACACGTCCAAAATCAGGTTGCCACTGCGGCGTCCCTTGCACCACGCTTGCCACATGTGCCACATGTGGCACATGTGAGCCGCCTAACGAACCGCTCCAGTTATGTCAAAACTATGGCCAACAGCGCCAAGGCCCAAATCATGCGGTAAGTCGCGAAGCCAGCCAGGAACTCAACACGGCTCTGAGGCGGCTTATTAAGCAAAGTGTTTAACATGGGCAGCTAGTCTCAAGTAATAACTTTCAATCTCTTAAAAAGAGCTCAAATTGTTAAACTTATAACAAGTGTCCAAGTCCAAGCGACAAGAAATGCAGAAACTAGAGAAATTGGACACACTTCAACAGATTGAATTAATTCTTTCTTCTTCTCTTGTTTCTTTAATCAGCTTGAAATTTAGCTGATGCAAAAACTCTATTTAAATAGTGAAGCATTCAAATAATAGACCTTATGAACAAATCTGTGGCCACAAATCATAACTAAGCTTATTTGGTGAGTGGGACTGCAACGTGAATGGCTCAGAATCTGGCAATTATTAAGCTGTCATTTTTTTATTATTTATATTTAATTTTATATTCGCTAAAACGGACATAAAGGATGATGGTTGTAAGCCTTGGCTATTCCAAAAATTTGGGTGAAACTTAGTACGCTGCAACCTCATTGATATATATTAAATAATTTTGACCGTAACATTTTTTAACCGAATAGAATATAAACAATTTTAGATATATACATACATATATCAATAGCTATAATATCTATTTATGTATATGTTTGGTGCTGAAGGGGAAAATAAATCAAGTTTTGTGCACTGGCATCAATTAGCTACTGCCGTTGCCACCGTTGCCGTCGAAACCAAAGCCGAAGTTAAAGCCAAATCCGAGACCGAGATACAAATGTATCTGAGCTTTTTTGTTGGACACACACACACACACACACTAGGAGTATGTTAATAATTTGCAAAAAACATTTGTCTGGCGATAACAAGCAGCTGATAGCGCGCTCGTTCAACACCTGGAAAAACTGTTAACACACACCCATCCCCCCTCTCCCCTCCCCCCTTCGCCGCCCCCGTACAATGTCCGGCGCCTCATAAGGCAATTAGCGCTTGAATGTGGCCTTATCGCGGCTTATAAAGCTATCAGAACTGAGCAGTTTAGATCATGTCATAAGTCAGCGTTTGAAAGGCCTAATCAATGGATGGGAATGGGTGGAAGCTGCTGCTATTAGATAAGAATGCGCTGCTATAGATAAAAGTGAATACAAAAAAGATTATATATATATAAATATATGTGTGTGTGTTTTAAAGGCAGCGATGCATTGGCTTGATAAGCTTCAAAACGGGCCCAGGGCAGTTCATAATTTGTGGCCGCAACAATGTCGCACAGGCGCAGGCGTAACTCGATACCAAAAAGGGACGCTTGCCACATAAATTGCCAGGCCACTGACAAACACACACAAAATGAATAAGAAAAAAACTGTCGAAAGACAGAAACGTATCCCGAATAACGCATATTTCTGATTCTCATATTTGTTGGTTTTTTTTTAATTTTTTTTTTTTGAAAATTTATATTTTGTTAATTTTTATATGAGGAGTTGACATTTCAGTCCGGTCGCATCGCTGTTGTTGTTGTTGTTGCTGTTATCGGCCGTTTAAGGCAACGCAGTCGGGAGCCCCCGGGCCGCAGACTCCCATTATGATAAATCATTTTTGTTTTTGTTTTCTGTTATTCGTGGCATACTTTGCCTTTTAGTGCCTGCTAACTGCAGCTTTAGCTCTTTCTGTGTGTGTTCCATCAAAAAAAAAAAATGTTTTTGAAAAGTTTTTCATATCCAGAAATTTTTACTTTTAGCAGTGTTATTGAATCTCTCTTGAAATAAATTATAATTTAAATAAAGTCTATGTACAAACTAAGTCACGGATAATCTCTAATCGCCAATCTAATCTCTAACTCTAATCAAGACACACTTAAATAAAAAAAAATTGTTCTTAACATTTGGATACAATATTTTTGCTGAGCGTTAACAACTCTTTTAAATGGAGTCAAATTAAAGAAGTTTAAAAAATGAATTTTATGACTTTATGATTCACACAACGAATCAAGCGGCTTGCACAAATTTTAACAAGGCATTTATTTATTTATTTATTGAAATGCGAAAATACAAGAGAATGCATCGGGATGATAAAGAAAAAGCATATTTAAAAAGGAAACAAAGAAAAAAACAACATTTACTGTGGCTGCCGATGCAAATCTGAAAACGATCGCAGAGATGAAGTTATAAATATATATATGCATATATATTTATTTAAGAACTTGTTAGCTGCAAAAATATGATTTTTTTAATGCAGTGTGTGTAATCAAACGTGGCACGAATTGTGACAGGGCGTGGGGAGTGCTTTTGCTCTGATCTGATCGGATCTAAACTGAACTGAGCTGAATGGAATTGAACTGAATTGAATTGATCTGATCTGATTTGTCGCCCCCATAAAAAGCGGAACCAGTTGAATGGTATGTGGCTTGGCTTTTGGCATTTTGGATCGGTTAAGTGCCTGCTCGCACTTCACAACAGGGCTAATGTGACACTAAACTGATGTAAGAAACAATCCGCTTAGTGCGCTAACAAAAGCAGCACCCAAAAATAAAACTAAATACCCAACAACAATATGAAATTACAAACGACACAAAAAGAAAACCAATCTGAAAATCTCGAATAATAAATACTCTTACACAGACTTGACTCATATGTGAAAAATATGTATTTATATATATTTATAGTCAAACAAAATTTTATTTATTATACAAATTAAACAAAAAACTGGAATATTATTTATATAGAAAAGACATGATTTCGTTTTAAGAAATCTAACAAATTTTATATACCTAAAGTAATAATGAAAGTGGATTTTTTTATTTTTATAGTGTACTCATAAAATCCTTTCTCTTAAAAAAATGTATATACCCTATAAAAAAAAGGTAAGCTCACAGCTTAAATGCCCACGAACATTGAATCAAAATCAAATTTCAAATAATGCAACAAAATAAATAATATTCAACTCAAGGCTTCATCAATGCCCCGATTGAGCCGAGTTAGGCAGGTAAATGGAATGGGTAAAAAGAAGTTCAGCAACAACCATTAAATGACAGTTACGAGTCTTTAGGCTATTGTGTCAGGTGTCTAATGTCGAATGTCAATGCCGGCCAGAATTTGGCTCCATATAAAGCGCGAAGCAGCCAAACGCCAACGTCAAGAAATTAAATAATTATGGCGCAATCTCCGTTTTCCTCTCTCTCTCTCTTTCTCTGTCTGTCTTTTTCATATTTTATATAGTAATTTCACCCATATAGAAAAAAACACGTTTCGATCGGCCAAGTACCAAGGAGCAGTTTGAGTCCAACAACAAACTCGACTCGATCATCGATCAAGTTCGAGTGGCCCGTACTTCAATTATGCGTAATTTAAAAGAAATTAATGTCGTGCAAGAAATTACTTTTCGGTATTCGAGTTTTGGCTCTTTGGGTAACCAGAAAAACACACACACACCAATACACCAAAACACACACGTACACACATTTAGCCGCAAAATATATAACTGCGCCCATGTTTGGAACGCATAATCATAATATTTATATTATTGCCACTAAATGCAGTTCCCGCCCCAAAATAAAAACGTTATAAGAACCATAAAAAAAAAATAATATACGAAAGCAAGTTATTTAGGGCTGGCTGCAAAAAGAATGTCAAGACTAAAGTTTTTGGTCTGGTAAGGCGTAAAAAGATTCGCATATTTGCTTGGGAAAAACATAGAATTTAATTTACTATATATTATATTACTTCTGATAAATCAAAATAAAATGAATACTATGCACTAAAATAAACCATAAAATATATTCTCACATATTAATAACGGGCAATTCTTCAAGTGTGCCCAAAGGGCAAAACAGAAAACCTGGGCACACACCGAGCATATCTCAATCTTGTGCCAGGGCCTCGTCTCTGGGTCAATTGCTTTACTAAAACTTTTGTGTGGAAAAAGTTTTGGCCCAAATAAAACTAAAGGCAAAAAATGAAAGACTGCCACACATAACCCTCAATTATGATATATATTTTATGAGAGCACTTTAAAAACCAATGCCAGACAGCTCGGTTCAGTTCAATTCAGTTCAGTTAAGGAGCAGCTCCTTGCGAAGTCTCCGGCGTGATATTCCTTTGGGCACGGGCAACGTATAACAATAAAATAAAGTGCAGTTAACACATGACTTGGCGCAAATAGTGTCACATTTTGATAAATGACACTCGTTTGTCAAACAACACACACACCACACACACACACACATATTGAAGCCAAGACAATGAGCCAGCCGCGAGTACAAAATGAACTGCAAAATATTCCACAGACAAAATGACCCCCAAAAAAAATAACTTTTTATATTTCAGGGTAAGATTTAAATGCACTATAAAATTTTAAATATTAGCATATTTATTTTAGCATTTCAAATTGGAGCTGTAAGGAATAGTAATCCTGTAATTATTATATTTAACAAAAATTTAGCAGATAAAAAGTAATATTCTTAATTATGAACTGAGAGCTATAAACTATAGTGAGCTGATAATAATTATATTCTGCAGATATGTTAAAAGCACAAAAATACTTTTAATTGTGAAGTTTGATCAAAGATATTTGAAAAATAAAAATGTTTTCATACGCTGCTTTCAACCATTCGAGCTCTATGTTAAAATAGTCTCATGTTGATAATATTTTGCATTTGTATTAAGAGCGTAATAATATTACCTATAATAATACTTTAAATTGTCAAGTTTTGTAAAGATAACTTTAAGTGTAAAAGTTGTATTAAAATAACTGCATTTTTTATAAAAATATTTTTTTTTAAATTTTCTAAACAATAGTTTGAGTTAGAAACTGAGAGAAATATGTATAATTATATAAATTCAAGGCAGCCTCATTGGATGTGTTACACACAGCGTGACAAATTGATATAACTTTTGGGTGAAGCATACTGAAAATACTTATATCGTTCAAAGCCCTGTGGCAACAATGTGGCCAAACACTTCCTGCCCACGTTACGTAGTTCGTCAGTCAGTCAGCCTGGCCGAAAAGGTGTTCGTTGAGAGATGGCCAAAAGCTGACGCCCCAAAACGCTTGACGGATGACTTCACGAGAGAAAGAGAGAGAGAGAGAGGGAAAACTGTTGGATACGCTTCGGCTGGGACAGCTTTATTATGTCTTAATTCAAGCCGCAGGCGATTTAGGCGACAGACCCTTTTTGGCAACACACTTTCGGCCAGTGGGTCAACTTTCGACCGGGCTGACTGGCTGGCCGGCTTGGCTGGGTGGGGCAGTGTGTGGCAACTGGAAATTGAATTTAATTTAATTTAATTTCTTCTTCTTTTCTGGTATGCGTGGGGCGCGTTTCGTGTAATTTCTTAATCTCTCAACTGCACCCATGCAAAAAAAAAAAGAAGAATATGAAGAAGAAGAAGAAGAATATATGTAAGGTTAGTAAGGAAAAGAAGGAAGCAGCCAAAACGGCAACTTATCATTTTGGTGGTCCTTTGGCTGGCCGCTGGGTGGGCGCGGCGTTGGCGTCGCCAACATTTGGCCAATTCTTTATTTACCGCTAGAATTTGTGCGGCGCGCGCGATCCTCATCAGATTCATTTTTTGTTTTCTTTTTTTTTTTGGCTGGGTGTAACCATAAAGTTCGCGCTTGCAGGCCGAGTGCAAAGTGAAAGAACGAGTTTTTTTTTATTCACTTTAAACGCCTTGTGGGCGTGTCCGCAACGGGCCAAGACGGCTTGAAGCGAGCGGCGCGAGAAACGGCACCATTTGAGTTGGCTTTGTTGCATTGGTTTGTGGCACAAACCAACGCAGTAGGCAGCTGGCAGTCAATGCAGACAAAAGCCTCAAACATTTGATAGTCAATAAATTAAAACATTAGCCAGAGCCTTAAGGGAAGACGAGGGCGGAGGCGGAGGCAGCGAGCGGCACACGCGGCGTATGCGCAATGCGGACGTGTTAAAAATAAACAGTTGTTAAATTGAGCGCAACTAATCCCTAAACATCATGATAAATTATGACTTAAATCAGCTTTTGTTCAATTTTCAACTCATCATCAAAATGCACAGCGACAAACAAAATGCAGCAGCAGGTTAAATTTGTTGTGCATGACTGTGTGTGTGTGTGTTGGAAAGGTGGAAAAGGTGTCACCAACACAAACAAAAGACTAAATGGATAAAAATAATGGTGTTGTTGTTGCCTTGGGCTATGCAAATGGAAAATTTGAGATGCAAAAGCGCTTAACTAAATGTTGAATGAGATACAAGTGGAATAAACAAGTGTTTGGCTGGCCGAGGGGGTGGCTGGGGTGGGGTGGGTTCTGTGCGGTGGGTTGTGGGGCAGCTTACCTGGAAGCGGTTTTTGTTGGCCGTCAAATGTGCAACATGATATGGCAAATGTTTGACTGTGGGTGGGTGCAAACGCACAGATATAAAAAACACTGCAAAAAAAGAAGAGTGGAAAGCAAAAAACTTAAAAAAGAGATTAATATTAAAAAATAAATTTAATTCTATGGGTAAAAATTTAAGATAAATTTATAAAATATATAAAAAAATATAACAAACAAACAAAAAAATATAAACAAACTGTTTAACAAACTATATTTTTTCCTGGCTAACTATAGCACATTTTTGCAGGTATTATATTAAATTTAATATTTTTTTCAGCTAAGTTTTTCATATAGAATTTCTCTCAGTGTTGTCGCACCATTCATAAAAAGCGCATCGTCGCTCTTAAAGCTAACAAAACGCTGCATTTTTCTATGCGTTCTGCCAGCCGGCAACGACATAATTTAGATTTTTCGCCTTCGCTCGCAACGTTTTTCATCCTCCAACAACAACAGCAACAACAACACTTGAGGTAAAAGCTAAATAGAAGAAAATGCGCCCAGCAGCTTTCCTGTCTATTGTCTGTTGAATTAAGTGCAAACATTAGCAGGGCACAATGCCCAAGCAAATGCCCCCAAAGAACCCAACCCAATTCCAGATGCTGCTGCTGCTGCTGCTGCTGATGATGATGAGGTATATAAGGTATATGGTATAAGAAGATGTGGTGCTGATAATACCACGTAGACTTTACACCTAGCAAACGGAACGTGATAAAGCTTTTTCTTCTTGGTTGGCGTGCAAATGATTATCAATCATTTTGGGATTAAAATTCCTTGTGGTGTTTTGTCACCCATTGGTTGTTGTTGTAAGCCCCATGTGTGTGTCTTAAATATGTGTGTGTGTGCGTTTGTGTGTAGGGCCAAACCAAGATATATCACATTGTTTTCGTTGCTGTTGTCGTCGTCATCAATAAACTGCGACGGTATTTAGCATAAAAAAGTCTTTCACTGTCTTGCCCCAAAAAATAAAATAAAAATACTGCAGGTGTCTGCAGCAGCAGCTGCAACAAATCTTTAATAGACTCCAAAGCTAAAGTCATTCAGCAGGGACTGTGCGCCCGAGCAGGGACTCCAGTCCCGGCCAGGTTAAAGTGTTGCCCTGACAATATTTTCTCGCAGCTCGATCTGTTTGCGTTTGCATTTGGTTTGACTTTTGTTTTGTTTCAGTTTTTCTTTTATGTTTTGTCTACTCTGTATATTTTCTTCTTCTTTTTTTTCTCCGTCTCGAACGATTCTCACGTTTGTTGGCCTGACAAGTGGATTTAGCGGCATTGATGTATGAGTTTACAGATAGTTTCCACTTGGTTTTCTTTTTATTGTGAACAGCTCGTCGCTGCTTGTGTTGCATACATTTAAAATTGAGTGATGCTGCTAATGTTCGGTAATTAATATTGTGTTCAAAGTTTTGTAAAAAAAGAAATAAAATAAAAAAAAAATAGTGGAAATCAGAGCGCTTAAAGCATTTTCATTGCTTTTGCAAATCGAAGTGAATGGCAAAACTCAAGCTGTGAAATATTACGTTGAATTTGTTTAAATATTAAGTAGAGTAAGAGTAAATATACCAAAAGGAACTTAACTTTATTTATAGTTAGCTTCAATTTGCTTCAATCAAGCTAAAGCTAAGCTGAAAGCTCTCTGAAAGCTCTTTGGAGTCGCCCTTCGCTGCAATTCTCAAACAAACGAAAGCTTTTACTAAACTAAGCTCTTAACATTTTCTTAACTCATAGCTCAAACTGCCAGTTAGTGTCTTTTAACTGCTAGTTAACTATGCCAGGCACGTATTCGTGGCCAGAGCGTGCAATGCAATTCTTCACTCTAAGCTCTGTTCATGATCACAATTTAGCTGAGATCTTCACGCGAGTTGTTCTAAAAACTGAGCTCTCGAGTTAGTTTTGTTAGTTTTTTTTTAACGACACTTCTAATGAAGCGCGTCGTACGTTTTTGGGTAGAGGCCAAGGTAAAAACCTCAACTAAACTGAAGATGACTATCTCAATAAATAGGTTGCCAAAGAAATAAAAAAAAAAACACAGAAGAAAGACGACGACAAAGACGACAAAGCACTTGAGAATAAATCAAAAGATGCGAAAAACCACGGGAAAAATAAAAGAAGACAACGGGCGACACTTTTAGGCCTCGTAGCGCTCTAAAAGGCGCGAGATCTAAGCGAAATGATAAATGTTAGCCTTATTGTTGTTTGTTTTTTTTGTTGTTGTTGTTGTTGCTGTGTATCAAGTGTGAATTTTAAGTGAAAATGTTACATGACGTGCACAGTGAGAACGCTGGGAAATTAAATGTTATCTTATGGTTTATGCGTTAGTTTTGGGCTTTTTTTTTTGTTTTTGTTTTTAATGTGATTTACGTGAGTGAGCGGCGCAAAAATCGAGCTTAAATAAATGATTTTAATGCCAATAAATGATTTTAATTACTAGCCAGTTAACCACGAAAAGTCAGCCTTTGAAAAAGGGCCTTGTTTGTATGGGAATTGCACGCTGACACATAAAAGCCACATAAAAAATGCTTAAAAAACATTCCGACAAATAGAAAAAAAAAACAAAAATAAGGAGGAGAGAAAAAAACTATGTTTAAATATATTTCTCGCTTACTTAAATTCCATATAACTCTTGGCCGATAGAACAGCCGCCAGCGGCATCGTAAAAAGTGCGAACTGTAAATCATGACAGTTTTTATAACCCGCTCTCGGCATTACCTGGGCCCAGCCCAGGGACTTACCTGCATTTAATTTACACCATTTTTAAGACGCTTTTTATTTTTGCTTTTTTTGGTTGCCACCGTTTACCTGTTGCCCCGTTGCCGATTGCTTTAAACCAAGGCGGAAATGTAATTTAATTATTATTATTTCCAGTCTAAGTCTGTTCTTTTTAACAACCATTTAGAATTTGTATTTATTAACTGGAGATTTAAATTTCATGCGCAAAGCCAAAGTTTTTCCTGACGTTTTGGAAACTTGAGCCGCCTTGGCCAACTTTTGCTTGGCTTGTCATAAATCGATATAATAATTGCTTATGGAATTGTTCATTGCGGCTTTGTTCAGGCCCCAAGCTGTTAGCTGCAGCTTAGTCTTAGACGCGACCATATTTATGAACTAATTTATTGGTAGTTGGTTAGTTGTGGGCCGCAGTTTGCGGCTGAAATAAATATTGGAATTTATGTGACATGCTGCTAGGATTAAATCAAATTCAAGCTGTTTACCACATGAAGTCCATTCAAATGAAACGTTTTTAATGAAATTGCATGCTGGCAATGAAAAAGCAATTATAGAGATAAAGTTAAACGAGTGAAATTATTGAAAACAATGATTTTCATATGGAATCGTCTCTTGGAATTTTATAAAAAATGTGCATTTAAATCAGATATAAATTTGGGTCAAAATTCCCATTTGAACAAATGAAATTACTCAATACGAGAAACAGAATTTGTATTTATTTTTCTTTAACTTTTAAACAACTTTCAGTTCACACTTTATTTAAAAAGTAAGCCTAAACTCAATTAGGTTTTTAGTACTGATAAGAATCATTCAAAGTAGAGCTCTGCAACAAATCGAATTCTGCCACGCCCAAAATACGATTTCCTTTTGGGCTGCAATTGCAAGCCACGAAACTGACTCATTGGCCCAGAGGTTTTTTGGGTTCAATTGTTTGTGTGGGGCAATAGCTGAAATGCACCGTTAGCTTGGTTTGGCTTTTATCAATTGTCCATTGAATTTGTTTTTGTGGGCCTAGCTGGCAAAGTATGACAAAGTGGGCAACATTAACGCTTTGTATGCATCAAAAGACATGTAGAAAACCCGAAAAAATTATGACAATTTCATTCGAAGAACCACTTCGTCAATGTCAAAGCTGACGAGGCCCAAGTTTGTCCCTCTGTGCCTAACCTGTTCCCCTGGATAGCAAGTTCTGTAAAAGACTTGTTTCTCTATTTTTTTTTCTCTCTGTTGTTTGTTACTTGATATATTACACAAAGCCCTAAGCTGCTAGGAAATATTCGGCCCAGCAATCCATATGTGAGTCCGACAATGCCTAATTTGGCAGCTGGCGACTGTTTCTCGGAAAATAGCTAAATAAAAATACTGATTACAGGCTACTTTATAGTTGTTGTTGTTGCTGTTGTTAAACATGAGCTGAATTTTTACATGTTATGCAACTTTACACAGAAAACAAACACAAAACTCAACTCGAGCTGTGTGGTCCCAAAAATCAGTTGGAAAAACGTCGTGAACTTAAAAAATTTTAGTTAACATTTAGAAGGGTATAGCATAAGCTAGACTATAAAAATGAAATCTAGGACATTTGTATTTGATTAGGTTTCCAAACCCGGAAAATATATAACCTAACAATTAAATACTCTTTCAACCCCGCTTGACATCCAAAAATAATATATTTGACAAACTTTTTAAATACTCTTTTTAGCCACTGTGCGTGGCTTGTGCTCGTAATATGCCAAAGTTGTCACTTTTTATGGTGTTGGCTACTTTCTGGTAACACTGTTGGGCAATACACAACAAGCCTTGCAGCTTCCCACAACTGAGTGTGTGTGTGCTTGTGTGTGTTTGTGTGTGTGCATGACTATCAAACTGTCAAAATTATGACATTTGAAATTTCACGTAACGTAACATAACCGGACAAGAAAGCTGCCAACAAGAGATCCGTGAACAAAACCCCCACTTTTCTCCCCATCGAACCGAACCAACCCAAACCAAACCAAACCAAACCACGAACCAAGTGTTTCAAGTGTCAAGCGCGCTGTTTGTTTTCTTGTTTCTTGTTTTTTATTTTTTTTGGATATGAAATATTTTCAATTACAGTTCGTGCCAAAACGCAAGAGATCAAATTTGTTGCTGTTGTTGGGCAGAGACGTGTCTGTCGGTCTGTCTTGACTGGATGTCAAGAGCGCGAGCAGCAGCAGCAAATACAAAATATAAGTTTAGGCAAAAAATAAATACATACATATAAAATCATTATATGTACTTATTCAAATTGTTCAACATGAGTTGTGCCTCTTGTTACAAAAACAACAACAACAACAACATTTCGCAGCTCAGGAAACACGCGACACAAAAAAATAAACAAAAAGTAAACCCATTTTTTAATTTTCGTATTATTTTTTTTTTAGCTCAGACGAGAGCAAAACAATCTTTGTCAATGAATGAAATGTGAGTTTTATTACAGATTTAAATTTTGCTGTTGTTGTTGTTGTTGCTGCTGCTGCTTTGTTGAGCAGGCGAAAATTTTTTAGATTTGAGCTTGCAGGCGAAATGTGAATATGAAACCGTAGCAAAAGAGCACGAAATGAAATTTCCGAATTGGCGTCAAAACATTTTTGTATTTTTGTTTGTTGTTTTTTTTTTGTCATTTAATTGAAATTGAATGATTTGGCATTTTTCTATATTTATGTATACATACATATATATAAATGTATGCATATTAGCCAAGGCTTATGGCTTTGGCTAATGCAGCTGCCAAATGGAGCTGACTCATTCGAGTTAGTCAGAAATTGCCATTGATGAATTTCAAGAATGCTCGAATTCTTGGATGCCAGCAGATCGACAATAAAGCTTACGAAAAGATTAAAAATGTATAAATCAGATTGTTTGGCATTTCTTTAAATGTATTATAAACTTTTGGCTAGAAGAGGAAGCGCATTTGGCAGTCGGCTTTGGCCACTTCCGTCGTCGTTTTGGTTTTGATTTGCCCACTTTTGAAATTCGATATTCACGAAATTTTGCGCTTTTCAAGCACATTGCGCGTGCTTTTTGTCAGCGCCCAAATCGAGTGAGTGCGAGATGAAGAAGAAGAAGCAGAATAACAGCTAAAGGTTGGGTAGAAAAAAAGCTGTTAACTAGGCAGAAAGCCCGAAAAAAAGGCAACACTTCACTGGCTTCACCGGCGGCGCCAATGCTGACAACGCAATTTCACAGGCGAAAGGTGCTCAAATTGGTTCATTGAGGCCAACAAAATAAAAAAAGAAATAAATATAAAAAAAACCAGAGTTGCCAGGGGCGCCATTCAATTGATTTATTTGTTTGCGCACAAAATTTGCATATATACATAAGTGCAAAATAATTGATTAGAAAGTGAAGTGCGTAGCTAAGATTTGGTTACTTTTTCCCCAACATTTTTTTTATATTTTTTTGTGTTCCGATTATTTTTCTTTCGAGCGAAAGCCGTAAAAAAGAAGATGACGCAGCCGCATGAAATGTGCATATTTTCTTAAGAATTTTTAAAAAGACGCACCAGCCTACAAATTGTTATTGAAGTGGCGGAAAGATGAGGAAAAACTTCCAAATGAAAATCAGAGAGAGAGAAAAAAATAGGCAGCGACAAAGGCCGAGCTGTCAAGCACTCGAAATCATTTTTTCGTGGAAAATGTTTCAAATAAAAAGACTTTTTCCACGCCAAGCACGCAAAGTTCTGCTCGACAGAGACTGTGTGTGTGTGTGTGCGAGTGTGTGTGTGTGTTCGAAGGCCGGTGCGAGTAGGCCAGTTTTCGACACTTGCTGAGGAGGCTGTCAGACAGCTAGCCAGCCAGTCAGTCTGGGCCAACAACTGCTCGCAACAGCAACAACAACAACAATTTGTTTTCCCCACTTACACTTTAACCTTTTTTCGTTATTTTTTTTCGACTTGTCTTCTTCGTCTTTTTTCTTCTAGGCGGCATAATTTCGGCAACTGTATAAAGCGGCGGGGGACACAGGGGCCAAACTTGTCACTTGCTTTTCTTATGAAATATGTACGTCAGCTTGCACACACACACACTCACACACACACACAACTACAACACTTTCAAGTGGTTTGTCAGCAACATTTCAAACAAAGCGTCGGCAACTGCAGTGACAGCATCGAGTAGAAGAAGAAGAAGCTGCAGAAAAAAAAACTTGTTTGCATCCTCTAACGATGCTGTGCATTTTGTTCACACATTGACCAACACAGGCCGCCCCCCTTTTCTTCCTCTTCCCACACACAATTCGACTGTGTTCAGTTTAGTTTAAAAAAAACGAAACTGCAACTCGTAAAGTTCTATGAAATGCATGCCAAAGATTTACTTTAGTCCGTCTCAACTGGCCTGGCTTAAAGACTTGCACATCAAACTAAGTGAAAAAAAAAGTTAAGAGGCCTCACAAGAACAGAATTTAGCTGGCTGAATGATGAATTTATTGAGACAACCTTCGGCTAACATTAACTTAGGTGCATTATTATGTGAGCTGGTGTAAGTGTGGAAGCTGCACACAGTTATATATTTGTGGCAGTTTAATCTGCATGCGGGTCAAGTGCTTTATTTTTTTGTTAACCAAAAGAAAAAACAACTCATTTTAAACTAAACTTCATATGCAATATCTTTTTTGCGTTAACTCATTATTCTTTTTCATATACACACATATGTTTATGAAAGTAGGTTTCTGTCCACTTTAAGGCCTTAACACTTCACCTGCAACAGTTTTTTGGGGCAGGGGCAAAACTGGCGAGACAAATTTTTCATAAACATAAACTGGACGCAATATATTTTGATGATTTTAATGGAGAAAAGTTCGCAAAATGATGGCCACAAAACGTGTTGCAAGCAGCAGCAGCAGCAGCAACAAACAAAACTGTGCAGTTAGCGGAATGTGTTGCCAGGCACCTTTTGCATTCTGCATTCTTCTCCGTCTTCGTCTTCTTTCTCTCTTTTGGCCATACTACCACAAAGTGACAACGGCAATGTTCAGGCCCGCGCCCATTTAAAATGCAGCAAGTGTCACCATTGACTGAAACGAGGCGCAATAAATATATATATATATACATATATATATTTACTGGAGAGAGGCACTGTGAAAGTGGGGAAGTATCTGCAAAAGGAGGGGGACCCATATACAAAGTGCCAGTGACTTTGCCTGGTGGCTGCTCTTCGGAAGGCTTTATACGGCAAAGGCATGCGCTGCATATTGGCAACAATGCAGCAAAAAGAAAACAAATAAAAAACCAAAAAAAAAATAAGGATTTTGTTAGGGTTAGACTAAAGGATACCCAGCATTACAAAGCAATTTATTGGTATATTTAGATTTTCATTTATAAGCATTACAATATATATGAACGTAATATTTCTTCAATTATTTATAACCTTTTATATTCATTTTTACTATATATTTATTTTTATGAAATCTAAAATAATAAAATAAATAGATTTTTAATAGATAAAAACGAACATTTTTTTAATAAATTCTTTAAATTTATTCCTATAACATATAACTAAATTCTGATACTATTTTTCAGTGCCTAAGTTTTTTTCGTATGTTTCAAAGTAATAGCTCAAATATATTATTTTTTTAATTACTTCGAACTACTTCTTCGTCCAATTTATTTTCTAAAAAAAAAAATTTTAATAACCTTCCTTCTTTAAAGTTTATTTTGACTTTTATTTATTTAACTTTAACTGCATATTAATGGATATTTAAACTTTTATTTATTTAACCAACAAATTCGTTGACCTCCTACTTACAACTACCTTCTAGAGCCTCTCTTTTTCCAGGGTATTCTGCCACTAGCACAGTCGCCTCACACTTTGCATGACATTTTCTTACACTGCCGCGCGTCGCGTCATTTAAATAACAATAAAATTTGATGACAAGCTTCGTTGCTGGCAGCACCACCGCCCCGCCCCGCACCACCCGCAACCCACAACCCACCAACGCCACAGCTAGTAAACCACTCTCCCTCCTTTTCAACTAAACGTCTGCAGTTTCGATGTTGCAGTTCGCTTCGAGCTGATTGGCTTTTGCTTTGGCCATAATAAAGACATTCGATGCCTTTTTAAGCGTTTCACTTTCGCACGTAACTGTAAAAAGTTTGCAGCATGTCCGGTTGTAAAAATAAATATTATAAAGTTCTGGAAAAGCAGGGCGGAATGGGGGGTTGGGGGTTGAGTTGTCTAGACGTTGGAAAATTGCCACCCAGTGGCAAAAGACGAGCTTTCCATTTCATAGGGCAATGCCAAGTTTTAATTAAGAAATCGTGCTCAGAACTTTTTATTGGCTTTACACTGAGTGCTTTGAGTATGCTGTCAGTAAAAGTTATCAACACCAAATGCCGCAAGGGCGTACAACAAATCAAAGAATTGCAATTAATCGAAGTGGGATTTAATTGAAAATTAAGTTATAGGCAAATTTAAATGTCTTTAATGATGAAAAAAAGATAGATTTAAACAAAATCTTTTGGAAATTATGAGGGAAAAGCAAACAAAGTTACAGTGAGTGGCAAAAAGCAATTACCCGTAGCTTACTTTGCACATTCCGAAATTGAAATCACAACAATTTTCAAATGGTTTAAACAAAATTGAACTAATTTTCACAAAGTTAACAGAGAGAAGAACTGAGAAAACTGCAAAGGAAGGGCGAGTGAAGAGATGACCGAGAAGAGAGAGAGAGAGACAGAGAGAGAGAGAGAGAGAGAGAGAAAGACGCAAAGGCAAACGCGGTAATTATTTTTTAATGTAACAAAATAATATCTGGCCAAAACGATCAAGTCACGCAAGTGTTTGGGGCCGGGGCCGCCGCAGTGGAAAATTAACATGAGAATAAATAAGAAATTTTCAGAGGCTAAAAATCCCAGCCAGACACGAAAGCGTTGCAGCCTTTTATTTTTTATTTATTTTTTTTTTTTGGCCCAGCACGCACCAACAGACTGACCGAAAAAGCAACCAGAGTGAGTGAGAGAGAGATAGAGCTTGACCTAGAGCGGGACAAGGCGAGACTGCATGACGCATGCGCAGCTTCCGTTCGCGATTTGGCCAAAACGATATGGCGCGAAATTCGAAACCCAGGAAAGAGCAACAGTATAAACCAAAAAACCGTTAGACCCGTTAGTGGAGCGAGCGAGATTTATCGCAGTGCCCAAATTACCAGCTATCAAATTAAAAATGTCTCCGCGAGCGTCAACACAAAATTCAGTAATTAATCAATTCGCACTTTTGCTTTTTAAAAATACATATAAATTATTTCTTGGCTTTTTGTTTAAAATATAGATATGGGGTTTATGGCAGGGTATAAAAATGTTATCTGAGAACGGCGGAAAATAGATAGAAGAAATAAATAAATAAAATATAATCATGTTGTCCTATACACAATTATATTTATGATTAAAGTACCAACATGTACTTAAATAGATTTAATATATATCTTAGCCTTTTAAAGAGCATCTTCTAGTCAAGTATAGATTTTCTCTACATAGATACATTTTTCCAACATATTCATTTAAAATAAATTTGTCTTAGTTAAAACCTTTTTAATTGTGTTGCCGTTTTACAAATGTGTTTGCATTAGTTGGCCGTTGGGGCTTTAGACCCGTTTCCTCACATTCGGCGTTCGTTTCAACACTTGATAACTAGCCAAGTTTACGGAGGCAGCAGACCCAATTTTCTCGCTTTGTTTTGGTAGGAAAATCGTTTTAAAATTAGTGAAAGTGATTGATTTTTCCACTTAATTTTCTGGGTAGACAACACACAGGCACAGACAGAAAAGTAATGCCGATAATCAGCGCCCAAAATGCACCAAGTGGCCCAGACCAGACAGCCAAAATGCCAGCCAAATTGGCCATTTGGCGCATGCGTCAAAGCCTTTAACATTATTGTTGTTGTTGCTATTGTTGTTCGTTGTTTTTTTTTTGGTTGCTTTGTTTGTTGCACTTCCGTCAGCTTTCGGCTTTTTCTGCTGCTTTATGCAAGACAAAAGCGTTGGAGTTGGCCTCCAAGTGGGCGGGTGGGTGAGGGCGTGTTTTGTGCCTCGTAACGAAAGCGAAGACAGCACAAAATTGCCATTTGCTTCAGGGTGAAGAGAGCAACAACAAAAGCAACAACAACAACAGCATTGAATTGAGCCCACACATATGATCTACATAAAAGTATTCATTTATTTTTGCATAACAATTTCCCTGAATTACGGGCGCTTAAACAATAATTTACCTGAGGTAAGAGCAACAAATTAGATTTAATTGCCATCATTTTCCAGCCGATCTATTTAACTATATGTTAAGGCTGAAGCATGCCAGAAAATGTGGCCTCTGTTTGTTGCAGGGCGAAAAGGGAATAAAGCTAAATTTTCTACAACAAATATTAAAAAAAGAGTTGGAAAAGTTGCCTTAAAATTCTTTAGTAAATTTCCCAGTCAATAAAAATTTGGCAAAAAACGAACTTTAAAAATTTAAAGAAATATTATTATGTGCTAATTACAATAATTATATATACACAATAAAAATACTTGTCCCTGCTTCTGCATAATATCATAATTAAATTCAATATAAACATATAACTGAATATTCTATGCACTTTTTGTTGTTGTTTTAAATCAGCTGCAACTGAATTGAACTTGTAATTATATTTACTTTGCATATTGTTTATTTATTCTATGCCACATGCGGCAGAGCCAGTACAACTTTATTTAAATACAAACACAACAACATTGCACACAAATCCCATGCAAATTGCATACCAAACAGAAAGCAATTCAAAAATATTCAACATGTTGACAAGTGTTTTAATGCCCCAGGATTTAGAATTGAAACATCTGATAATTGTTGTCGTTTCTAGTCACATTTGCCACGCGTTTTATGAAGCAGAGAGCAAAAAAACTAACAAGGAAAAGGGAGAGAGAATTGCCGAAGATTAAATACCCTTTTTTGGTGAGTTGTGAAACACTTGGAGTGTATTTATATAAATTAATATTAAAGAATACTTTATAATACATATATATTATTTTTATTTTTCATTTATGTCTTCTTCATTTACTATTAAAATAATAATACCCTTGGAAAGCGTATAAAAAAGTATAGGGCTTAATATTTGTTGTTTTGTTTTTTAGGGGCGCCGACGGAGCTTAAATAAAATAGTCGCATTGTATGCGCTTTGTGGCCCACTACAAATTTGCATAAATACCATGGCAACAGCAACAGCAACAACAACAACAACAATCAGAGCGGTGGCAACAACAACAACAGCAACAATTGGCACAATGAGCTGCTAACAATGCAACATGTTGTCGTTGTTGTTGTTGTTGTTGTCGCTTGTCGTTTGGCATGTTGTGAATTATGTTTGGTATTTTGACCAGCTCTCAAATAAATTCAGTCAACAGGCCACAATTTTCAAAGGACGTTTCCTCGAACCCGTTTCATGTGTCGCACATTACCCTATAGTTTTCATATTAGAGTAAAAAAAAATAACAATGCAACATGCAACATTCAATGCTATTTTTTAATTGCCTGCCCCAAAACTTAAAAGCAACGGGGATTATAATCGGTGGGGTCAAATACTTCTTTCTTGTTTTTCTTCAAGGTATTGTGCAAAGTTCGTATGAATAAAAGATTTTTAGGTGAAAAGAAGTTGTTGAAAAAGTTTTTAAAAATGTTTTTAATAAAAAGTTCGTTAAAGGAAATATAAAAATATGTGTTTGGATTAGAAAATTGTGATTATATTTATATTTATATATAATATTTTTCATTATTATTCTATTTGTTCTATTTGGCAAGAGTATTTAAAGAACTTCTTTGCTAACTTTGATTTTTTTCGTTATATGATTTATCGATTTTGTTGACGTGCTCCGGTTACATTAGACGAGTTCTCTGACCGAGCGGAGTGACCAAAACGATGGCGTGTCATCGTCGCTGAAAATGTGTTAATCTTTGGAATTTAGTCAAAACGTTCGCCTTTAATCATAAATATTGTGCCAAATTGCCAACAAGGTGGGTGGTTGGGAGGTAAAGTCAGCGACAAGTGCTCATAAGAAGCAGTTAAGAGAGGGGGAGGAGGACGGAAAGAAATTGGTCGCTTGGTCGTCGCCACTCAACCACCAAACGTGCCCAGCTGGCAATGCTGCTGCCGTTGCCTTTGTCAGTGAAGTGGCTCGGGGCACAACCACCAGCAGCAGGCACCGCTGCCCCGTCGAGTGGTGCGTGGCACAGCCCACCACAAACTACAACTCGTGCACGCACAAAATTTGTCGATTGCAGCCCAAAACTGGCGAAATGTCAACGCAACGAAGAGTTCAGAGTGCACTTCACACAGCTCGACACGCTGCTGCTGCTGCTGTTGCTGCTGCTGCAGTTGCAGTTGATGCTGCAATGCAAACAGAAAGGGACAAGGAATGGGGCAAGGATTGCTGGAAAGGGGCAGCAACATCAACTGGGGCAGGCTGCGGGCCCAATGGGACACTCGAGTGGCCCTTTTGCACCCTTTAGCTGCTATGTAAATCAATGCAATAATTAAGAAAAAAGGTTTATACACTACAAAAGGTATGCTTTAAGTTTGTCATTAAATATGAAACGCAGAGCAAAGAAATTAGTTAATTAAAAAGAAGTTCACTCTGTTTTAAAAGCTATTTAAATAAAACATTACCAAAAAAAATATTTATTTAATTATTATATTATTTGTGTGTACCAAGCAATTTCTAATAAACATTTAATTAAATATTTTTAGCATAAAAATCTACATATTAAAAAAATAGAAATATTTTTTTTAATAACAACTTTATATTTTAGAACGTATCCTGAAATGTTCCTAGCCATATTCTATAAATATTATGTAAATAAAAAGGTGTAATTTAAAAAGTGTATTTAATTAGTCCACACTTTAATATTAAACTTAATTTTTTTGTGATTTTTATATGGAATACATGCGTAAGACACTTGAAAATGCAGCCAACCCAGCCCAGCCCAACCCAGGTCATCTTCAACCCCTGGCCAACCCTTCTTGGGGGCGCACACAGCTCGTTAGCATAACTGCAATTAGACAGGCTTCACAGCTGCAACTGCAACTGCAGCAGCGGCAGCAGCAGCAGCAGCTTCTGATGTGCTTGACAAATGTGCGTAAAAGTTCATGAATTGTAATTGGGGGCGTGGCTGGGCGCAAAGATGGAAAAACAATGCGGCACATGTGCATTGTGATTGCTGTTAATTAGTGAGTGTAAGAAGAACAAGAAGAAGAAGAAGAAAGGGGTTGAGTTTAAATTTTGTAGGCGACTTCCGTTGGGGCAGCGGCGCTTTCATCTAAAGGCGCCGCCGTTTCGCACTCCAGTGAGAAATTTCATGTAGTGTGTCGATTTGCTATCTCGCTCGGTCTTTTTTCACATATTTCTAAATTTTTGTTGTTGCTGTGGAACGTGCAGCATGTTGGTCACGTCCAGGGTTCTAGGTCTGGATCTGGCTCTGGATCTGGGCATTGCTTTGGTTGTTCTCGTTGTTCTCGTTGCTGCAGTTTATGCTCTATTTAAATGCTTTTTATTTGCCATGTCTGGCGTTTGAGTGTTACAACTAGCTGTGGCCATAAAAAAACAACACACAAACAAAACACAAAACTGGCAGCTAAACATGTTGTACAACAATTTCGCAGTCGGCCGATCTAAGGCTAATGCACTTTGACCTGAACACACAACACAAAACAGCAGCAAAACATGCGAGGCGAATTTGTTAATTGGAATCGTATGTCGGCTACCTACGAAATAAAAGATCTATACAGATCCAAAAGCAGACAGGAAACTTTCTTAGAATGGCCCAAACAAAGCCGCTTAATACCAGCCAATAAATATATAAGCTGTAATAAAGTTTGTTAGATTTTTCAAAGGTATTTTACATTTATTTTATAAATACAATTTTTGCTAATTCTTAAACAAATACCGTTTGACCCAACGATAAAAATAAATCCACATTTAAAAAGAATACTACAGCACAAAAAAACATTAATGCATAAATAAAATATATAAATTTATATAAAAAAAGAGTCTGCCCTTAACATATTGAAAGAAATTCTATTGACGCGCAATTAAATGAAATTAAATTGTGCAATTTGCGTTTGTGAAATTCAGCAAAAATTGCAAAAGGTGGCAACAAACAACATTTCAACAACAACAAGTACAAACTTATTAGCATGATGATTATTAATTAATTAAAAAACTGTATGAAGCATAAAATGTGCAATGAATAATGAAGGTGCAAAAAATAAACACAGGCTGTAATAAAAAAAATAAATAAAATCAACTACAACAAAAGACAAATAAATGCGCGCAACATATGTGATGTGTTTCAGTGACAATATATATATATCATTTATATATGTATAAATATATAAATGCGACAAAAAAAAAATAATGCATACTGATTAATTTATGCAGCTCAATTGGGTAGCAATTTTAATATTGCTCTGAGAGATTACAAAGGGAATTCAATTACTGCACGCACAAATGTTGTAAACATCAAATGGATTTCAGTTCGTCACGCTGTCAGCTTAACAAATGTATATATAAATAAATCCACTATTAAGGGAAGATTTACATCCATATAACTCAAGAATTGTTTCTTATGAAAAGGGATTTAAAGGCAAAAATAAACCAATTAAAAACATAAATAAATGCTGCTATATTTTATTTAAACAGCTCAACTATTTGTTAGCCTCTCCGTTCTATAAATGTTCTCATCGTCAAAAACTAATTAAGACAGCCAACAATTTAAGACTCCAACACCTTCGCAGAGTTACACACAATTTTACATAAATACAATAAATATAACATTTTTTTTATGCCGGGGCAATTAGTTCTTAACGCGCCGAATGAATGCGAACAATCTGGTCTTTAAGCACTTTTTGTTTTCAGCCTGAAAACGCAATTAACTATGTATATTATTAACTATTACATCAAGCTTAAGCATCTTGCTAGTGTGTGTAAGCCTAGTTAAAGCCAAAGCCACTTGCAGTTATAAATTTTAAAATAATTTTCACGCAGTTTGCAATACGCACAACACACAACTTTATTCCAAGGCGATGCGTTCAACTGAAGAATTGCAGCAAATTTACAAGAAAATAAGAGAAAATAAAACGAGAGAATGGTGAAGCTTAAATACTCTAACATATATAGAGAATAAATATAATATTTTTTTAAGCTAACACAAACTTTATAATATACATATATAGAAAACTTGTGAACACATTTCTTTATATTAACAAAATAACCTCTGTAAGGGTATACAAAGCAAAGGGTAAATTTTAGTTTATACAACTTCTACTGTTTGCCGGGCTTGGCAGGCTGTGAAATTTATTAAGCGCAAAACTATAATTAAAGCAAAGTAAAAATTATTAAAGCACAAGTTGAGTGAGAAGACTGCAAAGCAGCAGCTAAACTAAAAGAAGAAGAAGAGAGTTACAAACTAGTTCTGCTTAGTTATCAACCTGTTGTAGCCGAAGGAAGGAACGAGGGAAGATATAGAACTATAGCTATATGGATATGGATAGGCGCACAGTGTGCAACGTTTTAATTTTATGCAGAAATCATAAAAACGCGTCAGGTAACAAGATAGTTGCTCCTCTACACGGTTAATTGTATGGAGTTTGCGGACCAGCTGAAAAATGATGCAAAGTCGAATATTTTAAAAATGTTGCCAGCGCTTGCGCAATTACGCCACAGACTGAGAAGGTGACAGAGGAAGGAACAGAACATTGGTGTGTGTGTGTGTGTGTGTGTGGAAGTCGTAAATAAGACGGCTCGGGTATTGTTTATAGTTAACACCTAGAGTTGGCTTAAAGTTTAAACAAGACTTCCTGTGCGCGCTTGCGGTTCAATGCACCAACTTGGCCAACTTGAGCTTGAGTTAGTTTTTAACGTTTGTTATTTTTGAAAGGTTTTCTTTTCACATTTTTTGTGTCTGATTAATGGGCGGCATTATGCGTGGCGTTATTGGTACAATTAATTAGCATTAACTGATTGAAACTTTGGCACACATTTCTCAGCTCGGGGCGCTACCTTAAAACAGAACCCGCAGCAAGTTCAATTCTGTTTCAAATAAATGTTCCACAAAGTGCTGGAAAACAGCGCGTAAACAGAAACGCTTACAATGAAAATAAATAACTGATCAAGCGTAACGTAACCATACCCTGTAAAAAAGGTTCCATGTGAGATATGCAAATAAAATATTTGTGTTAAAAATTAAAGTAAATAAAATGGAAACAGAGGAGATATGTGAATAAGTGATCGATAGGTGATCCTTTCAGAAGCTATGGGTAAATAGAGTTAAAAAGGGGTTATAGCTAATAATCTAAGTAAGGAATAAGTAGCAGGGTGAGTAGTGGAGAAATATGTTATTTAATCTGTCAAATGCTTAGGCCAAGAAAAGTAATAGAGCTCAGAGCGAACTTCAGAATGAATAATGAATAAGTTATCCTAGAAAAATGATATATAATTCAGGTATGTTTTTCGATTTAAATAACCCAAAAGAATATCATATATTTATGATGTATATACCCCATTTTAAAAGAAATTGAAGCCACTCTACTAACTATATGTATATTCATATGGCATAATGAATTGCCTTTATATATACGTATATATATGAGTATGATATGGTAGAGTCCAGCTTTTGCTTTGGTTTGGGTTTGGTTCGATTTGGGTACGCTACGAATCGACACCGCCCGCTGAGCCGCTGCGCCGCTTTGGCTGATGAAGTAGTTTCTGTGGCTCCGGTCCAAAAGATTCGCGTGTCCAATTCTTAAGACCAAGTCCAAGACCAAGTCGAAGACCAAGGCGGCATGAGTAAGTGTTTTGCTTAATTGCCTATGGCTTATTAGGCAGCATAACACAGCAGAGAGTGTGAGAGAGAGAGGGAGAGTGTGTGAAAGAGAGCGAGCTAGTATAGTCAAATTAATTTCGATAGACTGGCAGCAGAGATTTTTGTGTGTCTGTGCGTGGTCTCCTCTAATGATGATGGCGTTACGAATTTCGACTGCCTGCATTGACCGACACCCCAAAACACAGAAACAAAAACAAAAACACAAACAACAATAAAGGCCAACAACAACTACAAACAATTACAAACGAATAAGACAAGACTTATTTCAAGCATTGTGTGGCCACAAAAGAATTTTGAGCGGTGCTGGCAATCGATCGAACGAACAATGCACAATCATTAATTAAATTTCCTGCCAATGCTCAACTATTTATGCAGAGGGGAAACCACAAAGTGAAAGACCCAAGAAATATATTTACAACAAAAAAATTGGCATTGCAATTGATAGCTGCAAAAGTGTTGGACCAAAACAACAATACAACAAGTCAATGGATCTTTCAATTTTTGCAATTTTTCAATACCCAAAGCCATTGGCAAAAGTCTTACCTAAAGCAAAAGCCTTGCAAATGCTTTCTTTTATGTTTAAAAGTAACTTCGCCGAAATATGTTGCATTTAAAAGGGAAGCTTTTATTAGAAAACTAGTGAAAATTTAGTTATTAGACATTTTTTGAATCCGGATTTACTTCTATGAATATGTCCAGATTTCAAATAGCTATAACTTTGCCAAAACTTGACCGATTTAGATGACCTAAACCATTTTAGCCATGAATTGCCATTTACAATCATTCGGCATTTAAATTTTATGCATTTTCAGAAAAAATAACTCTTTTAATTTTAATTAATTTAATTTTAGCATGAACTCCTCCCCCCCTTGTGATTTTCGGAAAAAAAATTTTCTTCAAAATTTTGAATTGCGAATTTCTATTTTTAATCAATAGCGTATGCCAAAATTAGTATAAAAATCGAGTTTAAGCTTGATTGTGAGGTGGTTTATTTTTTTGTAAAAAATCACACCGAAATATTAAAAAAGTTTACTAGTAAATGTAGATTTCAAATTGAATTTGAGCCAATGTAAGTTGAAGTCTATGGCAAATTGGCGAACTGGGGAAAGGCCCTTTGGCCTTTCTATTGCCGCTCTACAAAGGCAATAACATGATCATTTATAAAAATCATATTTCCCAGCTGATATTTGTTGTAAATCTTTTTCCGCTTAGCTTAATATTTTTCGCTGAGTAATTCACACAAAATGCCGCATAAAAGTGCATGAAATTGGGCGGAAATTGAACTTGGAATAGGAACTAAGTTGGAGAGTGAAAAATTCATGAATGACGCGACGGGTGCGAGTGCTTTTAAAAACCAATTAATAAATTTTTTAATGTATGCGCTGCAGGCCGCCTACCGCGAGGTGTGGAAAAATTGTGTTGCCTCTTATGTTTATTATGCAGCGCACTCCATGGGGGCCGCTCCGCGGTAGAAAGAGGAGAACGCTCAGCGGCAACAGTAGAAAAAATATGAAAAAAAAGAAGAAAAAAAGTTGCGCTGGGGTCGCCTCCGCTCTCTGAAGAGGTTCTTAGCCACAGCACGAGTTGTCAGTGGTTCATTTTTCTTGGGCTTTGCATTGTTTTCGTGAAAAATGAAGTGTGAACAATTTATTGAGAAATTTGTACAGGTGGCACCAACAACAACAACAACAACAACAACATCAACAAGAGGCCGTTGCATGCAGCGTTGCATCCGATTGTTTAATGACTTCATTTTGTGGCACTGTGCGAAGAACCAGATCGTTTGGCTTAATGAGCAAAGCTTGCCCCCAACTGTTGCAGCTGACAGGGCCAAAGGCAAAAAGGCGGGCTTTAAAATGTGCTTAAGGAATTGCCGGGCTAACTGTTTTATATATGCCGAAACAGAAATGTTTCCCAGTAAACTGAAATTAACTTTTGACCTTGTGGAACCTAAATTAACTCATTTGAACTGAAACAACTCATTTAAATTTACCACAAATCAAATTAAGAATTCTTACTTTATATATGCGATGAACCTTTTTAAAAGCTACTGTTCTGAGGTCTGTGGCTCGATCATGTTAAAGGAATTTGTCTTTTGTGCTCAAGTTAATGGACGAAACAGATGCCAAGAAGCGACTCAGATCGATGAGGGCCTATAATAAGCCAAACAAGTCTATAACAGCAGCAGTTGGGGCTGGCGGGGGCCTTATGTGGAGCACTGGCTGATCATGTCACTAAAGTTGATAACGGCGATTACTTCATGTGCTTGGCATATTGTCGAAGCGGCCAAGATGCCAACCTGCGCATGTGTGGGGCATGCGGCATGCGGCATGTGGCAGGTATATACAGGACGCTGCAACGACTGCATTTGGCCCCGTCGCTCCGCATGACACATGAGTAATGGCCACGCAGGCAAATTTATGACAAGTCACATTTCTGATGTGCTCGTTTATCACAGGCCATAGACAGGCGCAGAGGCAGCGGCAGCGGCAGCGGCAGCGACTCTATGTAGAGTTGAGAGTTGCGAATCAGAGTATCTCTTCTACTCTCCTACTCTACTCCTCTCTCTCTCGGTGTGACAGGCACGCGTGACAAGCCTGGTTGCCTGGTTTCCCACCATGTGGACTGGAGAGTCCACTCGAGTTAATTATAAACGACGAGCATGAGCTTTTCTTTGGCTGCGACCACAAAAGGAAGCGCGCTAGTCAAAAGCCGTTGACTAATCCCCTTGGCTGACTGATCAAAAAGAGCAGACCGAGCATCTAGTGCATCCAGGAGGGGGTAAGGGGTGGGGGGCGACTTCCTATTAAGTTGTAAGCAAGGTCAGACTGACCGCCTGGTGTACACGACTTGAACCTGGGGCCACATAAATTCGCCAGGCCGCAAATCACGTACAAATTTGTTGGACACCTCCACTCGACTCCTCTGGACTCAACTCCTCCCTTCTTCTTCTTTTGTCTAGCAACCAAATCAGCAAAGCAATTCATTTTACACGCCTCGCCAAATGGTTGCGCCTGTTTGGCCCGATCTTCACACATTATCGACGAGGCTGCACTCGGGCGAGTGAAGAGAATGACAATTCACGGTAATAAGAAATGCAAATGCCAGGCACAAAATATCTCGTAAATGCTTAAAACCAATAATAATAAAAATACATGAGCGTGGGCAAACGGCGACGACTGCAACTAGGCAACATTCAACATTCAACATTCAACTGCCTCAACTGCCAAACTGCAACTGCAGCGAGTCAAACGATTAGATCACAATAAAAGAAGACATATTAGGGAAAAATGTGCCAGACTGTAAAATACTCTGTAAAAGCCAAGCATGAGAAAAAAGAGATCAGCAAGTTCTAAATAAATCTAAATATTTTTTTATAACTTATTTTAAATAAAACAAATCAAGCAGGTTGAAGGTTTGAGTTCCAGAAACATGCATTCAAAATAAAGGCTTTTCCTTTTAATAAATATTTAAGCTAAGAGCTTTCTTTAAGTAAGTCTTCCAGCCAATATGCCTCTTCCTTCCATCAATAAACTTTCTGTTGGTTTACTTTAGCCGCGGTTTGTTACCTTTTTGCATAAACTGTTTGGCCCATACTCAAAGTGAAAAATAAGCAGACTGACCAAAAAACGAACAAAAAAAAGAACCAAGAAGAAGAGGAAAAAGAAGTAGAGGTATTATATGCCCGGGACTTGGGCGCGTTTTTTTGTGGTCAGCTTTGCGGTTCCGTTGCGTTTCAGATGCCATCGTTCTGGGTAAAGAAAGCGGCCTCGTTGTCCGCTCCGTCCGTCTGTTATATAAATTGTGTATGAGTTTGTTTTGTTGCGAACACCTACGTGTGACAAAAGTGTTGCCACACTTTTGTTTGGCTTATTCTGGTCTTTGGCATGTGGGTTACATTGTGGGCCATTAGCACGCACGGGCCGACAACAACAGGCGCTGAGAATTTGGTGGCCAACAGCAAAAGCCATGGCCAAAGGAGCTCGCTCTTCCTGCTGCCTCAGACCACAATCATGATCAAGCCTTGACAAATTCTGTTGTCTTGCTTTAGTTCTTTAGAGTTGCAGTTGGAGTTGGAGTTGAAGTTGGACTTTCAGTTGGTCTTTGTGTCTGTGGCATGGTTTCTGTGTGGGGCAGCAAACAGATCTTTCAAATGAGATCAAAGGCAACTGCCAGTTGAGAGTTAAAGATTGATCTAGTAAAGCTTTGGCTGGCTTTTATTTATTGTGTTCATATGAAATAAGTATTAAAGGTGTGCTAATAAATATATACTGAGAGATATATTCAAATAAACAAAAATTTAATTATTATATAGAATATATCTCGTTTTTATTCCTTGAAGAAAAAAGGAAAAAAAAAACTAATATATTAAAGAATTTCTTTTTTTATTTATTTATTAAATTTATTTAATTTATTTCACTTATTTTATTTATTTAAATTATTTAATTTATTTAATTTATTTACTCAAGTATCTTATATATAAAAAGCTTAAGATTGCTAGCTAAAATGTCTATAGAAAACATAAGGACTTTTATATTTCACATATCCAATATCTCTCATAAATTTCTTCCCACACACAGCCTCAGCTGATATCCTTGCCTAAAGAGGAAAAAACAACAAGAGTAAAGAAATCCTGCGAACTTGCAGATTTTGCATATTACACGCCACTCACTTAACTCTCTCTCTCTCTCTCTCTCTCTCTAACTCTGTCTCTCTCACTCTCTTTTTCTCCGAGGCCAGGGTCAGTTGTCAGCGGTGGTGCCACAAGCTCACGCTTGTGTGACTTTCAGATTTTAATATTGCCACACCGCATTACAACAGGCTGGCGGCATGTGGGGCGCCACCTGATGCGGCGCCTCATCAAATATGCGCCACAAATGATATGAGAGCGAAAAACGGCGTGCAACTGACAACAGCTGCGAAGAATTTTCCGCCTCAATGCCGTTACGGAATTGAGTGGGATTCATTCAAAAGTCAATGGCCACGCCCCCTGCAACAGCTCGTGATTTTCATAATTCAAATTGAGCGTATCCGGGCCGAGGAGTTGAGCTTAATGAAATTCGCTTTGTTTTCGTTTGGGAATTGCCATTTTTTTTATTCTCCTTTCGTTAAATATTATTTTACTTCTCGTTTTTTTTTTTGTATTTTGATTTTCTGCCAAGTGCAAATGCCATTCAAGCAGAATAATGCAATATAAACTGTTGCAGCTTGAGCGAAGCGACTCAGCCAAGCATGCTGCAAGGAGCAGCAAGGAGCAGCAAGGAGCAGGCGTTGACAATTGAAGGACCAAGGCAATCGGGGGCTGCATCAGCGGAGGCGTCTAGTAAAATATGAAACCACAAAAGAGTTGGGCCCAGGAATCGTTCATGTCAATTATTCCAGTTAAGTGAGCAGCAAACCAAAGGCGCAACTTCTTCTCACATTTTATCATTGGCCCTTAAGCAGCATTTAAATATAGGGTATATAAATATATGAGCAGAGTATAAGAATTTTATTTCAGTAATTTAATTTATATAAAATATATTTTAGCCCAGCTTTCCTGTCTGCCCTTACAGGGTATCTGTTAAACGTTTATTATGCAATTTTTAAATATATTTTAGCTGCATTTTGTGCACGTTTTAAAAAAAAAAAACTTAAAAGCTTAGACCTGCAAAAAATGTAACTTAATATAGGTGTAGAATGTAGAGAGAACAAAAAAAAAATGTATTTTATTTTCTCAAGAGTTCTAGAGCTGCCTGCATAAATTGCAGCTTCAGGAATCAGGCAGATTACGTGGAACTCGTAAAAAGTGGATGGGGCACAAAATCAGAAAATATAATACAGAAATAATAAAAACGACAGACAGAGTGACACAATGAAGACGCCCAGCGACATAATAAAGCAATAAACTGCCCTTAAGGATAACAAACAGATACACAAAACAAAAACAAGGAGCCTGCCGGGGACCTAGTGCTATCTCTCTCTCTCTCTCTCTCTCTCTCTCTCTCTGTGTGTCTCTCTCTTCGATCTGAGGCTGCAGCTGACAGTGCGGCGGATTCGAATTTCACATGCAATCGTTGACAAATTTATGACTTTCAATGAGTTTTAAAAGGGCCCCTGGACTGGACCCGGCCCGAAGATTGAGCCTCTTGTTGTGGCTCATATTTCTGTCAATTTGCTGCAACAAATTGAGTTATTTTATGTGGAGCAAACGAAAATGCAATTCGTATAGCCGAAACGTACGCGTATCCTGGCAGCTGTCCTCGCGCTGCCTTCAAGTATCTATTTCACGCATTTGCCAAACATTTAATGTGGAGGCAAGTGCTTAAGGGGAAAATTGGAGTTTTCATGGGCTGTGCCTTCAAATTGTTTCCGCTGCTTCATTTCCGCTGCACTTAAGATCAATTGATCGAATATTGCTCCTTAGAGAAATAAAGCAAAGAATTGAGCGGGTCAAGAAAGTAGCTGAGACACTTCATTTAACTTAAGCAAAGATTTATGCAGTCCGACTGGGGACTAAGGCAGGATTTGAAGATGAGCGGATACATGGAATTATGCTGGAATTAGTTTTAAAACTCTCAGTTGTCATCTTTAGATAGGATGGAACTCTAAAGGATATATACAGCCTTAAGGCAGCTGCTGAAATTAACCAAAATTAAATAGAAAAAATGGAAGGTAATAAAGAACCATAAACTGAACTTTACAGGCAAAACAAATATTTTATATATGCATACAAAATCAGCTTAAGTATAAGTTCTTTAAACAACATTATGTTCCTATTAGAAAATTAGATTTTTTAATTAATTAATTTTATTTAAGTAAGCTATTTTATGCTGGCTAACTTAACTTAACCTTAACTAACTTAGCTAACCCCGCTTAATCTAACTCCAACAACATTCTAACTAAATATTATTCCAATTCTTATAAATATATGTTTCTTTATGTACATACATTTTTAAAATATGTATTATAAATGCACATATTATTATAGCTGCCTTGTTTAGTATATCGAGTCTAGCTGTGGAATTCGCAACACTCTCCCTTTATATAAATATTCCACACTTCGGCTTACAACATTGTTAGCCCTAAATATTTTTCCCCCTTTAACATTTTCATATATCGCATTTATTCTGAACAATTCCGTTCAAGTGAAACCCCGTCAATGTTCGCGCTAAAATGGCTTTTTAAGTCTACACAGTGCCACGCCCTGTCAAAAGGCGCAATCAGTTAGGATCTAAGTGGAAATGCATTTTCACAATATCCGCACATGCATACAAAACTTTTAGCTACCTAGTATGAAAATACGTTTGTATATTTAATGAAAACAACGGCAAAGCAAACCTAAAATATGCAACTAAATTGCAAAGAAAAAAGAAGTAGCAGTGTCTGAGTTGAGACTGTAAGACTAGCTGATACCCTGTGAACACAAGATTAAAGAAGAATTTCTTATACAAATTAAATAAATTAATAATAAATATAAAAGTAAAAATATTATATATATAAAAATATATATTTATATAGGTAAGCTTCTCCTCCACGTTACACATTAATTGATAAACTGCAAATACCCTATGCTAGCATATTTAAAACAACACTAATAATGCAACACAAGGGCTCCGTGCAACAGCGCGAAATGAAAACAAGTAGCAAATAGCTCAAGACGCCACAAAACGCTAACGAAGTTTTTTTTTCTGTTATTTTCTTCTTTTTTTTTGTTTTGCCCAGCCTGAAGTGGAGTGGACTCCGGCTGGCTGGCGAGCTGATAAAGCAGGCTGATAAGCGACACGCGACCGCGTCGCAGGCAAAGTCCAGGCACAGGTTGAGCCGTTGCACAGTTTGTTTTATGCCCCGCAAATTGGTTGCCAGTCAGGCAGGTGCCCGTGTCCAGCTCCAACTAAACACACACACACACAAACACACACACATACACACCTAGCCACCCAATCCGGGAACGCTGTCACTTAGACGCCACATGGTCGCATATGCCACCAAGACACGACCGGAGACACAAAACAAGACACAAGGCTCCACAACTGCTCTTAGGCCGAATGTCTGCAGTTCCGTTTTGTGTAGCGATCTCCCCTCCCCCACCCCCTCCCCCCTCCCTCCTCTCTTTGAACACCCACAACAGCGAGTGTGTGTCTTATATTAATTGTCACGCATATGTCTAACCCCCGTCGACCCCGAGGGAGCCGCAGACAGAGCCCGTTGCGCATATTTCGGGTCTATTGAGAAGACAAAACCACAAGAATGTTACCAAAAGTGTTTTGCAGCTATGCCAGGCCAGAAAGCACAAACAACACTAATACAAACACACACATGTGACATGTGTGTGTGTCTACAGGTAACAACTATTGCTGCTTGTTCTACACTATAATTCAATGAAGGGCATATTCACAGGTTGAAAAAGTTTGAATAAAATATACAAAGAATTAATTTAATTTACTATAAAAATATTTAAAAATATTTTATATAATTAAACAATAATTATTAAAAATATGTCAACTTTGCACAGGTTCGTCTTTAAACAATTTTTTTAATTTTAGAATAATTCCCATCAAATTTAATTAAGATTAAAATTTTGTTTTTAAGAAATCAGTAAAGTATTAACAGTAAATATACAGAAAGTATATAATATATATAATAATAACAATAAAAATAAAGCATTCAATAGGTACAATAATAATAAAGTTGAATTATTGCATTAAAATAATTGAATTTAAATATGTTTATCAGTAAATAAAGCTCTGTATGCAATTTAAAATATTTATGTTATTAAATATGTTAAATAAAAATTTGAAATAAAGTACAAACAATTAAATATAATAATTAATTATATGTTTAAAATTATATTTATATATTTTAAAATATATTTAATTTAGCATTTGGCTCTTAAAGCCTCAACTTGCGTTTTCTAAGTCACATTTATTCCCCAATTGATTGCCCACATAGAGTATCTATAGTTTATATATTCCCTGCTAAAGCATTTCTCATTGTTTGTGTTACAATTTTTGTGTGTCATTTGTGGGTGGGGGGAGGGGCAGAGACTGCAACGGGTTAATGTGTGTGTAAATGCGGAGCAGTAGCCGCAGCTACGCGAAGTGGCTCCAACTCAGACTCTGACTTTTGTATTTGTTGTTCTAAGTTGTTGTTGTTGTTGTTGTTGGTGGTTTGTTGTTGTTGCTGCTGCTGCAGTTCGTGCCACGTTTGCGTCTGTCTGTCGCTGCTAACTGCTCTACTTGACAATTACCTTTGGTACATGTGTTGTCCCATTGTTGTTGTTGTTGTTGCTTCTTTCTTTACTTTCCAAATATTGCTTTAAGTACTATTTTCATGCAGCTAGGCAAAGTCAAAACTAAAACAATTTCATTTGTGTATGTGTTTTTGTTTGTAGTGACAGACCTTTTTGTCTTTGTGTTTTCATTTCTAATTGAATGACGCGACAGTCGAGTCCGGAGGGAGCCCAACAGTAGGCAAGAAACAAGCCATTTAAAGCCGCTGCTCATTTATTAATGCAATTTGCATTTCTTTGCTGTTGCCACACACACAACAAACTCTATCACATTTGTGTTGGTAGCCCTAAGTGGCACACAGATTAGATAAAATCTCGGGTGTCCCCCCAAAAAATTATATGACAATAATACAATCATATCTACAGCTGCAGGGTTGCACAATCTGTGAACCAGGCACCCACAAATATTGACAAGCTCCGCCAGATTAGTTTCTGTTTCTGTCAAGCGGAATTGGGCGGAGGCATCTTCAAAAGTTGTGAAATTGCTTTTGAAACACAGTCCAATTAATTAGGTTTCATGCCCAGCTGCAGTTTACACTAATGTCAGCACAAGCATCTAATTTAATCTTAACTCAAGTTGTGTGTGTTCCTGATTTTTTTTTTTCATCGTTTTGGGCTTTTGTGTGAAAGTGTTTTCCACGAAAATTGGGCTTCAAGTAGGTTTTTATGCTGGCTCTTGTTTGCGTTCGTTTTGCATGTTTTTGGCTTTTTGCCTGCTCGCTACAAATCTAGTTAAATAGGTAAATTAGCCCGGTCAATTATCGTTCTGGCCAAGAGCTTTTGTACACGGCTCCGGCCAGATATACAGCCATTGTTCTTGGGCAGGCAGGCAGGGAAGGGCAGCAAGCAAATATGGAGCAATGGGTAAGTCCGATAGCTATATGCACTCCTTGCACGCAAATAGTTTAAGGAACTCGTTTATACCAAGTACTTTTTTTCAAAAATATTTATTTTATATAAAATATAAGAAAATCAAAATATTTATATGCTTTTAAGATTAAAAAAAAACTTTACTTACCATATATAGCATTTATTTAATTATTAATACTTTATTCTGTTGGAAAAGACAGAAAAAAAACCCTTAAATATATTTAAAACAATCAAGAAAAAATATAAAATATATAAATAAAAAAATATGCATAAATTTATAAATATATTTTAATATTAATTACTTTCAGCTTATTTACTATAAAAATAAATCAAAAATATATATAAATATAAATATAAAATATATGTATATAATTTAATATTAATTAGTTAGAGCTGTTTAACTTTACGCTATAAAAACAATTAAGACGAAATATAAAATAAATAAATAAAAAATATAATTAGTATAGATATATAATAATAAAATAATAATATTTCATATTAATTACTAAAAGCCAATTTACTTTACACCTTCAACTTATTCCAAAGTTTTCCAAGTTTTCCACAGACCACCCGAAAAGTTTTAATCTATTTGATAAATCTCTTTATTATGATGTGAGAAACATCTCAACATGGCTGACTTTCGGCCCATTAAATAACCGTTAGCTGCACGTGTAAACCACACTTAAAGCCATATATTTGCCTACTTTGACAAAGTGCCAATAATTTGCGACTTAAACTTCAATGGGCGAGCGCAACCCAAAACTTAACTTTACTTGACTTTACCTGCTGCTTGCCCTTCCTGAACCCGCACAATCAAAACCATAACGGAGAAACGAAATTTGCATGCTTGGCCCATAAGTTATGCCATGTTAGCAGTTGATTTTCCGAGGCGGCCCACAAAGTGCACGAGACGAGCCAATGGCCAACAACAACAACAACCAGGTTCAAGTTGCGTGTCAAATGCGTTCAGGACAACAAAAACAACAACAACAACAACAAAATATTGGACACAGGCAAAATCTAAGGCATGGAAAACTTGTTGAAAGATTAAAATATGGCGACGGCTTGTTAAGTTGGCTTAAATAAATAACCAGGCAGCTAGTGAGTGTCCACGACTAACGGCATTATTGATATAAATTTGAAGCACTTCCTGTGGTCCCACAATAATTTCACAGTCAAATTGCTTTCTACTTTCTTTTAAAGGCCAAATTATATTCGCAAGGCCTCAGAACCTTTTAGGCGCCATAAATATTAATGAAAACGCTTTTTGCCTTTGTGTTTATATGGCGGCTTTTCTTTTGTCACACAAACAGGAGAAAAAGAAGAAGAAGAAGAGGAGGAGGAGGAGGGGAAGTTTAAATGTGGGCAGCTGAGATTTGCATTTAGAAATTGGATTATCAACATTTTATCGTCGGCCACCGGGTGAGGCGACACACACAGAGATCAAAGGAAGCAACGTCTAGAGTTACCCCAAAAATAAGGGCCAACAACAACAACAACAACAGCAACAACAACTCAAATGCTATCAACTTCCGATAGGCTCCTGGACATTTCATGGCTAGTTGAAGCGACCCAACAAACAAAAATCAAATGCCTCAGCTGCAGCAGCCGTTGCTGCGATTTTCTGCATCATTTAAGTTAAAAAATAGGAAAATGAGCAACGGAAGGAAAAGTAGAAGACTGGGGTATACCCTGTAGTAGTGAAGTGAAATCAAAATAAAATATACATAAATAAGATATAATAAGATAAGATTTTCCCTTTGAAGATAAAGAATTATTTACAATAATTCTAATTTAATTTTTTTTCTACAAAAAGTTTATATAAAAAAATATTAATATTAGCACAAATTCTTTTATGAATAATAAAACAGATCAGCAGCTGTTTTTTTATTTTAAATTTTGTACATCTGCCTTTTACAGGGTATATACTCTCTCACAAGTGCCCAAACAGGATGCGCGTGTGTTTGTTCTGACGGCGCCTGATGCGCACCAATCGACAGAAGACAGGCCGGATACGAGTGTGTGCGTTTGTGTGTGTTGTGTGTGTTTGTGCCCCGTGGAAATTCAAACAAGTGCAGCTGCAACAACTTGAGTGGCGTCTAGACTTGGCCTGCAGTGGCACTCAAGTGGCTGCAACTACGATAGATGCGGCAAATTAAGATATCAGTGGGCGACGCTTTAGAAGAACCCATTCAACCCGAAATAAAACCCTATGCACAGTGGCACCTTTTTTGTCGGCTAAACCACAGAAATGGGACAACTGTATAAAATGAATAAGAACTGGAAGGCTGGCACATAAAAGGCATCATCTAATCGCTACTTTCTGTCACATTGATGATAAAATTTGGGTCAACTTTTAGTGGTAGCACCTTTTCTCTTCTGTACTTGCCTGCTTGACTGGGCCGGGCTGTTATCCTTGGCATGCCAAGATAGAGGCGACTGCACTCCCGTCTAATGGCCTATTCTAACAACAATTCCTCTGCTGGTTGCTGGTTGCTGGCTGCTGGCTGCTGGCTGCTGGTTTCTTGCCGTTTTTATGGGCCGTCCCTTAAGTCGAGCGCCGACTTAGCCGGCGATAATAAAAACGGGGCGTGGAATAGAACTACAAAGTTTTTAAAGGCAGCCCAGTAGCCAAGGCATATCCTTTATATTCCACTCTTCTTCTTCTCTCTTTTTTTTATATTTTTTTATTTTTTTTTTTATTTTTATGTTGTGGTTATTGTAATGGGCATTGTACACTGCACGAGAAAAGTTGGGCACAGATAGCATTTTCTAACCAATTCAGCTGATATGCAAATTATGCGGAAAGTGCTTCTTGAGAAGTTTTCCTTTCCTTTTAATGGAATGCCGGCTAATGAGTTGAGCTCTTGAAATACTAGCAGATATACTCGAATGTAAATGTGTACTAATTGTTGCAGTGTTGTAGAATTTAATACACTTTTATAATAAAGTTAAAGTAAGTAAAAGAAATATTGCCATAAAATTGGAAACTAGCATAATCTTGGGTAATATTTGTATAAAAGAAGAAATTAATAAACAATATAAAGGAATTTATTTTGCCTATTTAAAAACGATTTGTATTTTAATTTATAATATTTGCATACTTTAATTGAAAATAAGAATATATAATTATAAATTAATTTAACTGACCTGAGAATATTTATAAATATAATTTAAAAGCAAGCTAACAATTTAATAGCTTAATAGGCAACCTTTCAAACACAAGCTGGGAATAAAATTGGAACCTATAATTTTCTCTCAGTGCGAGGCGATTGTCTCCTGCGTATCCTCGAGTAGTCGGACGGCGGGTTCGTGTAACAGATAACTGCTACACTTTCTGCTCGACGATGCATAAAAAAGGTCCAACAACAGTAACAACTACAGTGAACACCGAGCTAACCACACAAAACTCTTTCACAAAGTGTTTTTTATGACAATGGCCAATTGCATTTGGCCTCAGCTGCGACTAAACTCACACGCGACTGTTGCAGTTGTAAAATTCAATGAATGAACGAGAATGAGAGAGAGAGAGAGAGAGAAAGAAAGAAAGAGAGAGAGAGAAATGTTCATATCAATTGACATTTTGGCTGGGGATCGTAAAAGGCAAAAAAAAGAAAAAAAAAAAAAAAAAAAAAAAAAAAAAAAAAAAAAATTAAAAAAAAAAAAAAAAAAAAAAAAAAAAAAAAAAAAAAAAAACTGATAATAGGCGACAGCTAACCGAAAATTTCGGCACTTTGATCCACAAAGAAAAAAACAAAGTTATCTGCCGAAAGGCTCCACAAATTAGGCAGTAAAAAAAGAGACTAAAGCATATGTAAATTTTCTACAAATTGTTATCACAATTTCAGAGGTCGTTTCTATAAATAGTAACTATATATATACATTTTTAAAGTGAGTACTATGATGTAGCAAGAAAACAATTCGAAGTTGCCTATGAAGTACACTTAAAGAAAACGAAGCCAAAACAATGGCAAGCAGCGCTCGTGATTGGCATAATTTTAAGTGGCTCGAAGTTTTGAGGTGTGAAAATAATTTAATATATACGAAACGAGACGAGACGAGACAAGACGCGACGATCGCTGCTAAAAATCAAGGCTAAGTTTAATGAAACACCTACAGGCTGAACAAAAAATATGAAATAAAAGGCCAACAAAATGCTACGAAAAAAAAAAATGTAAAAAATGATTATTATATGCTTCGTCCGGCAACTGTTGAAATTAATTGCAATTTATGATGACGTTTCAACAAAAGCAACAGCAACAATAAAAACAATAATAAAAAGTGTAAGTTCAACAAAAACAAAGGCTAAAAAAGTTGTAAAAACAAAAAACAAAACAACAACAAAAAAACCACGCAGGTAAGCACAATAAACGTGCGACTCTTAATTAAGTCATGGCCTGGTCCGCTGAATCTGTAGTGGGCTTCGAGTGGCCACAGTGGCTCCATTGGCCAGTTAACGAAAAAAACCAAAAAAAACACACAACAAAAATAAAAAAAAAAAATAAATAAATATAAATACGTTGGAGAATAATATTTATTATACAAAATATATATATATATACAGATATATATTTATTTATATGCATGTGGAGTGCTCAGGATGGTAGCTGATGATGTTGCTGCTGGATGCTGCTCTCAAGTGTAACGAAAATATTGAAATGAATTTGTCAAGTGAGCGAAGAACTCAAGTGAAAGCCAAATGTGTGTGTGTGTGTGTGTGTTTGTGTGTTGGTGTGGGTTGATCCACTGGTCAGAACAGTTGAGCAAAAGCTGTGCTTAAACTTGCACCCAAATGTGGTTTACAACAGGACCAAAGATGCAAAAGGATAAACTGAAATTTATACACAAGTTTGTTATGCTCAAAAAGTAGTAAATATTTTATAAAGAAACAACTTTAATATGCATCTTAAACTTATGACTGTTTATGTTATTTTGTCATTATATCGTAATAAAAAATAAAACATAATAAATATATTTTTTAAAGCAATTAAATCCTATTATTGTAATACTTCCTTCTTTGCTAATAAAAAACTTATTAAAAAGTCTTATTTAAGCACATTTCAACCTTATTCAGATGACAACTGTTCCACTCATACCCTGTAAATTCTTCATATTTCATCCTCGTTGACTGCTGCGTCGAGCCGAAAAAAATCCAATCAGCCAATTTTCATTACATGAGTTAATTTGCTGTCTTTGCAGCCCACATATGAAGTTGCCAGCACTTGCAGCCAGCCACATCCCTCAGCCCCTCCACCCCCCTCAACCCTTTTGCGATACATTAAAAAATCAATCAGCGTTGAAAAGTTGTTGCATGGCTGAAAAGACTAAAAAAAAAAAATCAGACGCTTGATTTTTTGTGGCGTTTACGCTTTTGCAGACTTCCTTCAAACTTCCTCTCGCTCTCGCCATCAATGCAAGTGTGAAATTTGCTGTAAACCACAAAAGGCATAAAACAACAAAAAAAAAAAAATAAGCAGAAAAAAAATGAAGACAGCTTAAAGAAAAGAGCAACAGAAACGAAAATACCGCAAAGAGGTGCCGGCTTTAACGGACAGCGGCGACGCTCTTGGAACACAACTTGATTACTGGCTCATTTAGTTTCATTTAAGCCAAGCGAACAGCAACAAGAACAAGCAGCAAAAAGTACATTGTAAAATGGCCAAAGAGTTGGCCAAATGAGAGCATTTTGTGTGTGTGGTAAAACAAGTTAAGCAGAACCGAGCGACAGGCAATAAACGACACAGCGACAAAGGTAACAAAAATTCGCTATGACGCCGCCACAGATTTGTCGACTAGAGGAGGAGACTTAAGCGGAACATTTGGCGACTGATCGAACTAAAGATCAAATTTCGCATGCGTCGAGGCGTTTATATTTTTTTACTCTGTACAATATTGTCTCAATCAGCTACGGCAAGAAATTCACACCACAAAATGCAACGAAGCGAGGAAACTTTTTTATAAAATCCTTCCCTTTTTTTTGGGTGTTCACATAAGTTTTGTGAAACTGTATTTTGATATTCAGTGAATGCGCAGGCGCAACTGTGAAAACAAAAAGGTCGTGAAAATGGCAAGTGCTGGTGAAAAATCTGAGGCATTTGAGGCAGCAGCAGCTAAAAGATACAGAGACAGATACAACGGGAGATGGAGCTGAGGCTAGAGCTAAAAAAGATACAGATACACAGCAAGCGAGTTACAGATACAAGATACATAATTGCCTAGCAGCAAACCTGCCGCTCAGCGTGTCAATGACAGGCGACAAGAGAGCGACAACGAGAACGAGAGCGATAGAGCAAAGCCAGAGAGCGCAGGCAGAGCTCCTTGCCTAAGTGTGCGTGAGAGCGACACCAACACAAACAAACACAGCGAAGGCAGCGCAAAATGTGCGAGCGAGTGCAAAAATACAAAAGCAAGCAGTGCAAGCGAGCAGGCAAGAGAGTACAGTGAGAGAGCGCAAGATCAGCTATCAATGTGTGCGTGAGAGCGCAACTGTGCAGCTGTATTAGTGCATTACCCCTCCAAATTGAGAGGAGAGCGAAAAAGACAGAGAGAGACTGAGAGCGGGAGAGCATCTTTGGGCTACCTGCTAAAAGTATTTGTATCTACATCGGCCAGACGAGCCCCGGCTTAGACAAGGGCCTTAAACTGTTTACAGAAATAACAAGACGCACGCCGTAGAAGAAAATATTATTTTTCCAGAGATTTTCACTCATTTTTGGCAATTAGCCCGAAGGCCTGCAAAAATATTGCTGAAAAAATAGAAACTCACTAAAATTTGTTGTATTCTTTAGCAGTAAAAATAATAATAATAAATAAATGTGTGTACATAGGGCAGGTTGTAAGCTGTACAAATATATATGCACATATAAATATAAATTATAGACCAATTTATAAACATGAGTCGCCAAACTCTGTCTGCGTGTGTTTAATGAAGGGTTCCGATAAAACATCTTCGAGCCACGTCCAAAGTGGGTATTAGCAAAATGCTGAAAAATTGCCAAGCCAAAGAAAAGGAAAAAATAACATACCAAAAAAAAAAAAAAAAAGACGGCAGCAAAATACGCCGAAAATGAAATGAGCGGCTGACAATTAGAATTGTCTGGTTTGGTTTTTGTGCTTAGCCATGATTATGGGTTGTGCGCGCTTTTAACTTAAATACTTATACATATATACGTCTATATATATTTTGGGCATTTTCGTGCACTTTTTTTCTACAGATTTCTTAAATATTTCGTCAATTATTCAAATATTTAAATTATAGGAAGTGTATTATTATATACATATATATTTAAATGGGGTCAAATACTTTTGGGAAGCATGCAAATTCCGTTCGGGAAGTAACAAATTGAACAACTTTAAATTGTTACTTTTAAGTGCTAAAATTTGATTGGAATTTGTTAAAAAATGTGCATAAAAAAGATTGTTAGTCAGGCAAACAAATTGTAATAATTTAGTATTATTTCGTAAGAGTTTTTAGGTTAAAAAAGTCAGCATTTATTGCTACCTCACAAATGAAAAGCTGATTTATTGCAGAGCGAATTAGTTGGAATGAAGTTACTTTCTTCTACAACAACAACAACAATTCCACTTCATATTGTTTAGTCACAGCACTAAGCTAATCTCAGCGTGGCTGCCACACATGTTCCGGTCTTTAGTCTTTAGTCTTCAGACTTTAGTCTTTAGTCACAGCAGGTAGAGGCTGGCAGCAGTAGCCCAAAAGGCTTTGGCTTTATTTTTATTTTTATATTTATTTTTATTTTTATTTTGGTGAATGGCAGAAGTTTTAGCGATTGCGCACATGGCCCGGACATAAATCAAAGGGAAACCAATAAATATATTTGGCGGCTGAGCGTGGCATAAACGCGTAATTAACCTCATTCTGTGGCGCGTCTGGCGGCAACTCAAGAAATATGGCACAAGAGTTAATGCACATTAAAGCTCGCATATATATCAACCCCTATAGGGAGCAAACGAGGGGGCGGACAAAGCACTTTGAACCACTCCACAACACACTCAACTTGCTGCTAAGCGCGACACTGAACAATGCCTCCAAAGTATCTTTAAGATGCACTTGAGCGGTCGATGCTCGTTACTCACTCAATATGCATAGAGTCCTGTAGTTGCTCTCTTCCTCTTCCTTTCTCTTTTTTTACTATATATAATATATATAAAATATTGCCTGGCATACATACATATAAGTAAAATCTATATAAATACAAAAATGCTTCGCATTGTTTCGGCGGCTTCGTGTGGGCGCATTTGCTGAGCCCGCATATCAAATGAGCCTGTTGCCAACAACAACAACAACATCAATAACATCAACAACAACAGCGCCAACAATGCAGCTCAATATCAAATCACACTAGGCTACAAACAAGGATTCACTTATCAAAGGATATTAAAGAAAGAAAAAAATATATAAACTTATTATTTAATAACTAGCTCAAGACAATTTTGTATTATATTTTTAAATTAATATTAACCATAACTTTTGGTTTCTTAGATTTAATAAATTATGTTTAAAACTTAAAAACATTAAGAAATTTTTTTATGAAAATTATGAAAACATTAATATGATTTAACACTTATTTTTAAATCTTTAAAATCATTTCATATTAAGATAACAATTTTTGGACTTTTTATTTAATTTTAAATTATATATTTAAAATAATATTAAAAAAATTAATTTTCGTTAACTTAATAAATTATATTTAAAGGTTTAAAAATCAAAAATAATTTAATTAAAATTATTTAAAAAAAATAAAGTATTTAATTTTTTTTAATCTATAAAATCATTTTATGTTAATTTCATTTTATATAAACCATGTTGTTTAGTGTAATCGTAATGTAATGCAAGTGCGCTTGACAGCTGCCAGGGACTTGCCAAGGAGCTGCTCCTGTCACACGCATCTCTTCTTCTTCTTATTTATTTTTTGCTTCTTCTTTTTGCATGTGAACAACAATCGCAATCGCATTATATATCCATTTGGTTGGTCTTCCACAGATATTGCTGTTGTTGTTGCTGGTAGGGGGCTTTTACTGTACGCCTCATTCATTAAAAGCCATGCAATGAGAAATTCATAATTTGTGCACGCTGCCGCCGACAATTCTCTCTAGTCTCAAGTTTTGCCAAAAGATTATGAAAATTTTGGCCTGGAAAATTGTTCGGAGTAGCTGAAATCAGTTTCAGTTAAGCGAAAGAAACTTGAACTCGCAGCCAAAGCCAAACAGTAGAAGAGGAAGAAAATCTGCAGCAGCCAACAATCCAAAACAAATAAATTATGCATTACAAACGTGCTGCTGACCCATTGCCATTTTCTAATTCAATTAAAAACTGAAGAAACTGAAAAAAGTTGCATTTGAATACAATTTCCCAAGGAGCCGCAAATGCCGGGAAAGCTGCCTAAATGCACCACTGGGAAAGCTGCTCGCAGCGCATCCGCCACAAAAGTCAGACACTAATTTGACATAGTTATGCGCAGCGAAATGAAAGCTGTGCGACTTGCAACATTGCAACATTGCAACATTGCAAGTACTCCCAACGTTCCTCCAACTGTGGCCGTTGCCAACGCGGCGTATGAATAATATTTAAGCTTCGCCTTATTTTCTTTCTTTTGCTATTTAAATTTCTTCTCGTTGTTGTTGTTGTTGTTGCTGTGGGGAGACAACTGCCAAGTTGGATGCTGCTTGGCATTCTTTACGTGATAAGCTTTTAATATATATAGAGTGCATATAAATTGTATATAGAGTATAAAAATAAGGGCGTAGGCATTCAGGCAATTTACAGATAATTTACAATCATAATAATAACAGTTGACTACTTAAAGTTTATTATAAGTATCTGAGTAATATAAAAATAAATTTGATATTTGAACTCTGAAGCTTGCCTAACTTGGAATATGATAAGATTATTTATTTAATATTTATATTAATTATATTTATACTATTTTACATTATTTTTTTTATTGAAAATCTTTTCCTCCTTTTTAAGCTCTTTTATTAAATAGAGTTAATTTTTTATTTTTGTTTAGAAGTTGTGTGCTTATTGTGTATAAATTACACAAGATTTTTAAAAAGCTTTTGAATAATGAGTTTAATTTAAGTTAAGCTTCACTTTACAGGCACACACATTTTTTCTACTATTTTATTTTTTTTTCATGCCGCAATTCTTTGTCCCAGAATTAGAGTGCAGAATTTTTGATTTACTTCTTGGAATATGCAAGCCCATATAAGAGTGTGTGTGTGTGTGTTGGGTTGGTCTAATAGCTGCACACTCTTAACTGTAGGGGGTCGACGACATGTGACAACAACAAAAACAACAACAACAACAACGGCGACAACAACATTGTCGGCACATGCCACGATAATGAAATTTAAAAATTCATAATATATTCGCACCACTAAACAAACAAACAGGCAACCAGCTACAACAACAACAACACCAACAACAACAACAACAATTGCAGTGCAAGTGTAACTCAATTAATTAATAACAATGTAGCAGCAACTCGCAGCAACTCGCAGCAACTCGCAGCAACTCGCAGCAACGTTAACAAGAACAACAAACAAAATAATTAAGTAACAAAAGTTTCATATTTGCGGAGTGGCAGAAAAAAATTAAGAAAAAGCAAACTGTAAAAAAGACGAAGCTTGAATACACTACAAGTTGACAAGCATATAGAATAAAATATAAAAAATAAATAAATAAATTAAATGAATTAAAATGAATGTGATATTTTTGTAAAGCAAGAATGTATTTTAAACAAAGTAATAATTATATATTAATAAATATATATCTATATGCTTTACTTACTTAATGATAAAATAAGAATACCCTGTTGCAGTTTTAGAACAACTGAAGAAGAAGCAGCAGTCAGCAGAAACATAAACTCCCAAAAGCTGCTCAAAGTTTTGCACTAACAATGAGCATTGGCAAAGGGACTTGTGTGTGTGTGTGTGAGTGTGTGTGTTGGTATGTACGATAAGTGGGCGGTGGGCGTGTTTGATTGTGTGCCCGGGCAGAGAGAGGCTTGGCAGACGACACAAGTTTTTTAATGTAATTTTAAGTGGCATAAGTCGACAGCCAAAAAACATAAGTACAAACAAAACAAACACACACACATAGAGGGTGTGTGCGTGTGTGTGTGTGTGTGTTTATATGACAGGTGGGCGTGACATTTACATGCACAACATGCATTACAACAAAATCGCTGCATGAATTATGCCAAATTAAATTACCGTTTGGTATTTCTTTCTTCCTTTTTTTTTAGTATTGTTGCTTTTTTTGTGCAGCTTAAAAAACAACTAAAACAACACACACACACACACACTCACACACACACAATTAGCGCAACTAAAGTAACTAAAAATGACATTAAATAGCCAGTAACTAAATTTGTTACAAAAGAAACGAGAGATATAAAAAATGTAATAAGCTGAAAGCAGCGATTGATCGACGTGAAGATATCCTATAATTTATACCTATAAATATAATTAATAATTATATTAGTTGTCTAAAATATAAAATATAAAGAATAAAAATATATATATATATATATAAATAAGATCCTTACGCATTACATTATAAGTTGAGTTTTGAATGCTTATTTTTTATTATTATATATTTACATAGTTACAAATATTTTGTATAAATAAATCTTTTATATAGAAAATAAATTAATTTTTCACAGTTTAATTTATCTATATTTATCTCTGTCTAAAATATTAGTATATATTTTATATGCCACTTTATCGCACCCAAAAATAACCTGTGCTTTCTGCGTTCCTTTGGGAACATTTTAGCTTTGACACTGTCTAAAATCAGTTTCTTCACACCAATTAGTTGCCAGTGGGTCAGCTTGCCTCCGAGCTATTATTACACCTAATATACCCCCACTGATTTGACTGGCCAGATTACAGGGCATAGGAAAAACATTTGCTAAGCGAAGCAGAGCATAAAAAACGTGGCACACAAAGCAGCGACGCTGACAGCGACGCGAGCAGCGCTGCCAACGCCAGCAGCTTGTTGCGCGCGCGTGAGTGTAAAAGACATTAAAAATGGCATAATAATAGCATTCAAACTGTAATGTTGCCAGCAGAGGACGATGTTGCTGCTGTCGCAGTTGACGTCGACGGCGACGACGGCGACGATGTTGCTGCTGCTCGTTAATGTTGCTGCTGCTGGCATCGCATGCAACATTCATATGCAATATTTTAAGCTTTACAGCGAGAGAAGCGGAAAGGGGGGGGGGGGGGAAGTGTAGTGTATCTGAAAGATTGTTGAGCTTGCGCATCGAGTTGTTTGTAGATGACATAAATGGGCACGGTAGCAAGCCCGTAAATTTGCTGACTACCCGCAAAACATTTCTGTAATTCTCGCGCGCGCAGCTCGCTAAGCTCCAAAATGATGGGGCGCATCGCCTAATGCCCCCGAATGCGGCACAAATCTGGTACATATGTACATAAGTACTAAGCAGACACGCGAAAATATTGTAAACTTGCGGCTTAAACGGAAAGAGCTGCCAAAGAATTTGGCCAGCAATTTGTAGGCGGTCAAACAAAATTTGAAAGAATGTTAACAGAAAAAGATAATTAATTATATAAAAATCTAAATAAAACCTTTCTCTATTTGGATAAGCTTTATTTTAATTTTGCTCCCGTTTTCAATTACTCAACGACTAAAAGAAAAAGCAATGTAAAAAGTACCAAAAAAGATTTCTAAAGTTTATACAAGAATATTTGACAGACGACAATAGAAAACGGCATTTTATTAGCTGAACTTTGCACGCTCAACTCGAGTAGCTCTATGTGAGTGTGTGTGTGTGTGTGTGACGACGTGGCATGCAACATGCCAATGGCAACATACTCAATGTGGGGGTCGCATTCGTATTTGCAACACGACGACGCCTGCAACGAGTGCGAAAGGATAAAATGCATGAGGAGGGGAAGGGGAAAGGGGGAAGGGAGGGGGTGGGGGAGGTAACAGAGCCGACGACACATGCACACGAAATGTTGCAAGACGACAGCCTGTTGACTGCCGCCGCTTGTCGTGCCACTTGTGTGCCTGAGAAATGCTTAACCCTAGAAGGAACAAGGAATTAAGCTGATATTCAATACTATTATTAAAGAAATTTTATAAACAATTTAAATCAGAGTAAGACAAATTTAAATACTTAAAAAATATGCGTACATATTAAAATAACCAAAAAATTGACATAAATAAATTTAAAAAATTTTAAGATTCCATATGTTAAGATTAAAAAATTAAATGTAAACTTTTTAAAAACAAACATATAAACAAAAATATATTTAAATTTCTCTAAAAAAACGTATAAAACACAAACATAAATATAAAATTTATAGTAAATAATAATAAAAATTGTTATCAATTGAAATGATTTCTTTTTTTTCGTAACAAGTCATAAAGAGTAAATAATTTGAGATTTCTGACGCCCCGGAATGTGTAAATGTAAATAAGGAACAACAGCATTTGCTGCCCCCGACGCTGATAAGCTTCAACTTTTGCTAATCTCAGCTTATACTTTTTTTATAGCACAACTAATTAATGTCGATCATTGCAGCGCATTAAAAACAATATAAAAATATTTATTTTTTTTTCATTTGGTCGTTCACAACGATCGCAACATATTGCGAGAGATTTTTTGTTTGGTTTTTGGTGCTCAGTTGAAATGTGTTAAGCAACATTTCCCCTACTTTTAGAGAGAGCGAGAGAGAGAGAGAGAGCGTGCACATACGTGAGTGCATGTGAAGCGTATGTGTGTACGTGTGGGTTTGTGTGAGTGAGAGCGAGCACATGCATGTTGCTAAACTGCATATGCTTTGGGGGCTACATATGCAGGAAATGCACTCGACGCCAGCGTCGACGTCGCTGCTGCGAGCCAGCACAAAAGAGCGCAACGTATGTGAGAGCGAGCTGCATGTGCATGTGTGTGAGTGCAGCAGCAGCAGAGTACGAACTAGCCAACACACGTACACGTATACTCTTGTCTGTCTGCCTTTTGCTGTCTGGCGTGTACGTGTGTGTGTGTGTGTGTGTGTGTGTGTGTGTGTATTCGTTGCCGTCGTCGCTCGTAAAAACATTTTCAACGAGCCAACGGAGTCGCCTGCGTGCAACTTCAGCAATCAGTTTGAGTTGAAACGCGAGGCGGTTAACATGTTTTAAGAAAACGAGCTCCGGCAAGCGAGTCAAAGAAACAAAATCACATTAAGCCCAAGTTAAATTTCAATGAAAACGCAAAAACGTAAAAATCTTACCAAGTGCCAATGCAAACTAAAGTCTCGCAAAGCAACGAAAATAAATGTAACAAACAAAAATTTTGTTATGTTAGCCAAGAAATAAAATCAAGTGTTAAGCAAAAGTAAATTTAAAATAAATTAAAAATATATAAACCAAGTGCGCATACACAAACAACACAACAAAAACACACACACACACACTCTCTCACACACACACAAGGATTACGGTTACGCGTCAACAGCAAAAACAACAACAACACAAAAAATGAAAACCAGAAAGTGAATAAAATTGTTTAAAACTAAACAACAACCAATTAAAACCCACCAACTAAATTAAGAGCAAACCAAGAAAAATAGTTGGGAATTTTTCAAAAAAAAAAAGAAAGATTTACGCAAAATCTATTAAAATGACAAGAACAACGACAAAATTGAGTTGCTGCTGCTGCCGCCGCCTGTTGCTGTTGCTGCCGCTGCTGCTGCTGCTGCTGCTGGTGACGGCAACGGCGACGCATGCGCAGCAATGCGCCTGGGAATTCGTGCGCACCACAATGGACATCAAGTGCAACGTGCGCGCCTTGGACCAAGGAGCGGCTGTGCCGTTGGATCTGCAGGTGGCCGAGACCGCCAATCGTTTAGAGCTGCAGTGCAGCGAGGATCTATTGCACGCCAGCGAACTAAGCAGCGGACTCTTCCGCAAGCTGCAGAAACTCGCCGAGCTGCGCGTCGACGCCTGCAAGCTGCAGCGTCTCCCCGCGAACGCGTTCGAGGGTCTGCTCTCGCTGAAGCGGCTCCAGCTGGAGACGCACAATGCGGTGTGGGGTCCGGGCCGCACGCTGGAGCTGCATCCGCTGGCGTTTCAGGGCCTGCGCGAGCTGAGCGAGCTGCATGTGGCCGACAACAACATAAGGCAGCTGCCCGAGGGCATCTGGTGCAGCATGCCGGGTCTGCAGCTGCTCAATCTCACCCAGAATCGCATACGTGCCGCTGAGTATTTGGGCTTCTCGGAGAAACTGTGCCCGGGCACGGCGCAGGCGCTGCCCAATCAGCTGTCGGGCGGCTCGGAGCTGCAGCTTTTGGACTTGTCGCACAACGAGCTGCGTGCGCTGCCCGACGCTTGGGGCGCCTCCCGTTTGCGGCGCCTCCAGACGCTCAGTCTGCAGCACAACAATCTCAGCGTGCTGGCGCCCAGCGCTCTAGCCGGTCTCAGCTCGCTGCGTGTGCTCAACTTGTCCCACAATCATCTCGAGTCGCTGCCCGCGGCCGCCTTTGCCGGCAACAAGGAGTTAAGAGAATTGCATTTGCATCACAACGATCTTTATGATCTGCCCAAGGGGCTGCTGCATCGACTGGAGCAGCTGCTGGTGCTCGATCTCAGCGCCAATCAGCTGACCAGCCATCATGTGGACAACAACACCTTCGCTGGCCTAATACGCCTCATTGTGCTCAACTTGTCGAACAATGCGTTGACTCGGATTGGAGCGAAGACCTTTAAGGAACTTTATTTCCTGCAGATTCTGGACATGCGCAACAATTCGATTGGACATATTGAGGAGGGCGCCTTTTTGCCGCTTTACAATTTGCATACACTCAACTTGGCCGAGAATCGTTTGCATACCCTGGACAATCGCATCTTCAACGGGTTGTATGTGCTGACCAAACTGACGCTGAACAACAATCTGATTAGCATTGTGGAGACGCAGGCTTTTCGCAACTGCTCCGATCTGAAGGAGCTCGACTTGAGTTCGAATCAGCTGCTGGAGGTGCCCGAGGCTGTGCAGGATCTGAGCATGCTGAAGACCCTCGACTTGGGCGAGAATCAAATCTCCGACTTCAAGAACGGCACCTTCAACAATCTGAATCAGCTGACGGGTCTGCGTCTGATCGACAATCGCATTGGGAATATTACCGTTGGCATGTTCCAGCAGCTGCCGCGTCTCAGCGTTCTTAACTTGGCCAAGAATCGCATACAGAGCATCGAACGTGGCGCCTTCGACAGGAACACAGAGATCGAGGCGATCCGACTGGACAAGAATTTCCTCACGGACATCAATGGAATCTTTGCGACGCTGGCCTCGCTGCTCTGGCTGAACCTCTCCGAGAACCATTTGGTTTGGTTCGACTATGCGTTTATACCCTCGAATTTGAAATGGTTGGATATACACGGCAACTACATAGAGGCGCTGGGCAATTACTATAAGCTGCAGGAGGAGCTGCGAGTGAGCACCTTGGACGCCAGTCACAATCGCATCACGGAAATCAGCCCCAACTCGGTGCCCAACTCGATCGAGCTGCTGTTCATCAACAACAACATCATTAGCCAACTTCAGCCAAACAGTTTCGTGGACAAGACGCGACTCGCCCGCGTCGATCTCTATGCGAATGTTTTGTCCAAGCTGTCCTTGAACGCTTTGCGTGTGGCGCCTGTCGCCTTGGACAAGCCTCAGCCCGAGTTCTACCTGGGCGGCAATCCCTTCGAGTGCGACTGTTCCATGGAGTGGCTGCAGCGCATTAATAATCTGACCACGCGCCAACATCCACGCGTTGTGGACTTGGCCAACGTGGAGTGCCTGATGCCGCACAGTCGCCAGGCGCCTCTGCGTCCGTTGGCCACGTTAACAGCCGCCGACTTTCTCTGCAAATACGACTCGCACTGCCCCTCGACCTGCCACTGCTGCGAGTACGAGAGCTGCGACTGCGAGCTGATCTGCCCCAATAACTGTTCCTGTTTCCACGACGCCAACTGGTCGAGCAACATTGTCGACTGCGGCCGACAGGACTTGATCAGTCTGCCGTCGCGTTTGCCGCAGGACGTCAACGTTTTGTATCTGGACGGCAACAATTTGCCGCTGCTGCAAGCTGCGCATCTCGCCGGTCAGCGCAGTCTGCACACCTTGTTCCTCAACGCCTCCAATCTGGTGGCCCTGGAAAATGGCAGCTTGAGTCATCTGCCAAGTTTGCGTGTGTTGCACTTGGAGCACAACAAGCTGAGCGCTTTGGATGCGGACAGCTTTCGTGGACTGAGTTTGGTGCGTGAGCTGCATCTGCAGGGCAATCAGCTGACCCAGCTGGCTAACGGTACCTTTGAGCCGCTGGTGTCGCTGCAGCTGCTGCGGCTGGACAACAATCGGCTGACGACGCTGCCGCTGCACCAACTGACGCAGCTGCAGTACCGCAACAATCTGCAGGGCCTGACCCTGGGCAGGAACAGCTGGAGCTGCCGCTGCCAGCAGCTGCGTGAGCTCGTCCAGTTCGTCACGGACAACGCGCTCGTGCTGCGGGACACAGCCGACATCTATTGCGTGGATGGGGGCATTAAGCGGGAACTGGAACTCGGGCAGGAGAAGCTGCCCACAGCTGATTGCTCCGAGCTGCTCGATGCCAGCGCCAGCAACATTAGCTCCGCCCAGGATCTGGCCCATGGCTATCGCCTGCCGCTCTTAGCCGCCGTCCTCGTGCTCATCTTCCTCGTCGTCGTCCTCATCATTGTGTTCGTCTTCCGCGAGAGCGTTCGCATGTGGCTCTTCGCCCATTACGGCGTCCGTGTCTGCGAGCCGCGCTTCGAGGACGCCGGCAAGCTGTACGACGCCATCATACTGCACTCGGAGAAGGACTACGAGTTCGTCTGCCGCAACATTGCCGCCGAGCTGGAGCACGGCCGTCCGCCCTTCCGCCTGTGCATCCAGCAGCGCGATCTGCCGCCCCAGGCGAGCCACCTTCAGCTGGTCGAAGGCGCCCGCGCCTCCCGCAAGATCATTCTGGTGCTGACACGTCATCTGCTGGCCACCGAGTGGCAGCGTGTCGAGTTCCGCAATGCGTTCCACGAGGCGCTGCGCGGACTGGCCCAGAAGCTGGTCATTATTGAGGAGACGAGCGCTTCCAGCGAGGCCGAGGATGTGGCCGAGCTGGCGCCTTATCTGAAGTCGGTGCCCTCGAATCGTTTGCTCACCTGCGATCGCTACTTCTGGGAGAAGCTGCGCTATGCCATTCCCATTGAGCTGTCGCCCCGTGGCAACAACTACACTTTGGATCATCATGAGCGCTTCAAGCAGCCCGTTTCGCCCGGGTTGATCTTCCGGCAGGCGCCGCCGCCGCCCGCTTATTACTGCACCGAGGACATGGAGGCCAATTACTCCTCGGCCACCACGGCCACGCCCTCGCCCCGCCCCATGCGACCTGTGGTCGAGTCGCTGGCCATGCGTCCGCCCTCGGAGCACATTTACCACAGCATCGAGTCGGAGTACAGCGCTTATGATCCTCATGAGGCGCTCTCGATGATGCCCAGCGCGTTGCTGCATCATCCGCATCCGCATCAGCATCAGCAGCAGCATCAGCAGCAGCAGCAGCAGCAGCATCATCAGCAGTTGCAGGCGCATCAGTTGCAGCAATTGGCGCGTCAGCAGCAGCAGCAGCGTCTGCTGCAGCCGCAGTATCGCCCGCAGTCAACAACAAATGCGGCCACCTCGACGTCGGCAGCGGCGTCGGCAGCGGCGTCGACGTCGGCTGCGGCGCCAGTGCATTTGCGCAGCGGCAGCGGACTCAGTCAGGCCAGCAACAGCACGCAGTCCACGGCACAAGCTTCAACTTCCGCTGCGGCTGCACAACAACAACAACAACAGCAACAGCAACAAGCGGCAGCTGCAAGCAGCGAAGCTGGCAGCGCCAATAAAAACGGCGGACAAGCTTTTCTGGTATAAGCTGTCTCTCTCTCACACACACACACACACACGCTCAAAAGGGTTCCTGCGCAGGAGCGGCCATTTTGAGGTTGCTCGCTCATAAGCAAAAAAACATTGCACACACACACACACACATTTTATATATATATACACACATACACATATATATATATATATATATATATATAAAGTAAAAATAATTAAAAGACTTTTTCGTAGGCATTTCTATTCGCATGCGCCTTCAGTGTTCAAGTGTTGTTGTCGTTGTCGTTGTTGTTGTTGTCGTTGTTGTTGTTTTGTAGTTGTGTCGCACAACCAACACAAACGCACACACACACACACACACACACGCATATATAAAAGAAACACACACACACATATAGTACTCTAAGCTTATTATAAAATTTAATTACTAAAAAAAACATATTTACTAGAAATGTTGCAAAAAACACTTTCAAATTCAATGTGATATATTAATTAAAAATATGTAAAATATATATATATATATATATATAGTATATATATATATGTATATGTTTGATACACGACTAATGCAAGAAAACTGTAATTTGTAGCCATTAGTTTCTAGCCTGGCCTAAACCACACATTAGTATATACTTATACGTATACATAAACAAATAAGAATACTTGAAGAAAACATTCTTAACAAAAGATTTTGAGCAATCTTAATAACTAAAATATTATTATTATTATTATATATATACGTGTATATAGTTAGTGATCCAAGCATAGAAATTATTTAGCGCACTTAATGTATTTATGTATTATGATAATTCAAACGAAAAACAAAAACACACAAAAACAAACCAACTAAATTAATTAAATTAACTAAAAGAAATGTATTATTAAATTAATTATTACAATTACAAAAAAAACACAAGAAAAACCTATATACCAGAAAAATAAAAAAACCCACAAAAAAACTATTATAAAATATATACAAACATTTAAAAAAACAAATTCAAACAAAGCTTTTTATTAGAGATTATTTCCACTTTTCAGCAACTTTTTTGGGTGAAGAACAACAAAATGAAATGAGATTATTTTAAATAAAATCCAATCCAGAAATGTATTTATTTTTGTATTAAAATTGAAATCATATTATTTTATACAAATATCAATTGAAAAATTATTTATTTGCCATCGTTTGAGTTCTGGCTTTGTGATAAATTCCATTTGACAGCAATGCTGTCAAATTTGCCACACGCTAATCAAAAATGTTTGTCGGCAACAAATTTAAAATTACACTTTACTATTCAAATTAATTGGCACTTTGCGCATTATGTGTAAACCTCAAAAGCCCAAGTGGAAAATTTTGCAAAACTAAAAACCTAAAATGCATAACTAACTAAATAACGAAATGAAAAGTACGCACAAAGTTAATTGCTTGTAAATAATTATTTATAAATAAATTAATGGCAAATGCACTCGAACAAACAGCCAAAAAAATTTAGTTGAATATTTGCGCAAAATAAAATTAAATAAAAAAATGTGCAACACGAAAAACAACCAAAATGCATTTTTCGCATTTATTTAACTGGCGCATAAATTTCATTTTTATGCCCCGACAAACCGCAGCACAAAAAGCTTCGCTAACTGCATCAACTAACCATGCGAAAGGGCTTCATAAGGCAACAAACAAACACAGGCAGAAAGCACACAAAATGGCAACAAAACTAAAAACTAAATCCATTATTTAGCCGCATGGCTAATTTTATAAATTAATTACCAGTATTGAGTTCAACCCTGGCAACAACTTTTCAATGTAATTAGCTCCATTTTTAAAGAGCTGCGGCAAAAGCACACAAAATCCAATTTAGTTACAAGTGGGGGTTTTAGCACAAACGGGGTTCAAATGATGTACAAATGATACCACTTAATTGTGTTTACAACTCAAAAGCACACACAGAAATTATTAACTTAAACGTTGGCCAACTTTTGTAAACGTGCTAATTAATTGCAGATTTATAATCTTGATACGATTTGAATGTTATCAAAGTATTGGTAAATGCTTTTCTTTTTGCTTTAAATGGGTCATTTGATAGCTTTAATTGCATTTAATAATAGCTTATTACTAATAATATTTTAAAGGTATAAATTAGCAATTTTTAATAATTTTTAAGTTGCTCCTCGATATATTTATTATTTTATATTTATTATATTTCTAAAGAAGCAAATTTGTTTATTAAACGTTGAACTTATTTAAGTGCAAGAAAATCATTTAATTATACCTTATTACTAACAGCATTTTTAACAAAAACAAAAAAACAAAAAACAAAAACAAAAAAAATTTTTTTTAATAATTTTTAAGATGCACTTAAATTAATTTATTATAGTTCTAAAGTCACAAATTAACATATTTTAAAACATAATTTATTATATTATATTTACTATATTTCTAAAAGAACAATTTTTGTTTATCGAACGTTTAATTTCTTTTTAATGAATTTCTGATTAAAACAATCTATTTGGATCTATTCTCAAGCATTTCTTAAACAACTTCCTCGATTGCTGCTTCAAGTGTGTGTTCGAAAACTTTCCAAAGGACTTTAATTCCAACCAGTAAAAGCCACAGACATTGGAGCTGAAGTCGCCATCGTTGTCTCCGTCGCATTGGGCACGACTTTTGGCTTGTTTATGGACCCAGCATATTGGCATGTGTCTATTTTTGGTCTAACCCTGACACTTTTTTGGCACTGGCTTTGGGCTGGCCAAAAGCGCTTGCCAAACTCGAGCAGCAATTGCAATCGGCCAAATCGCTGGCCAAATCGTTGCGATGCGCTTTGCCAAAACAAACAGCAAATTGCATATTTTATGAGTGCAAAACTTTATTCCCATGTAATACACTCACATGTCACACACACACACACACACTTGCACACACAAACACTTCAGTGGCATCGATAGCAAATTAAGTATGTCAATTTGCAGCGGAAAATGCGAAAAGCAACACAAGACAAATACAAACAAAGCAAAGCCAAAGTTGCCAGCAGCGGAAAACGAAACAAACTAATTGAAAATCAATAAATAGCCGGCAAAACAAAATACAAAAACACCAAAAAAAAAAAAATAAGCAAGCGCATAGAAAATTTAATGAAAAAAAGGTGCACACTTAAAAGGCGTTACAAAAGGTCATTGGCATCGTAGTTTTGGCCAACTTCCACCTGGCCGTGGCGTATCTTGAACCTAAGCTGAAGCTCAACGAATGCTAAATCAAAAACAATAAAAAAAGAGTTATAAATAAAAGAAAATATTATTTAATACAAGCGGCTTCCAGCTGATAGTAAATATGCATAAAAAATCGAGTCACAGTGAGTGGAAAAAAAAACAATTAAGAGCTGAACTTGACCTTGACTAAGAAATAATTTTATTTGAAATAGAAAATAAAAAATATGAAATAGAATATATATTTTAGGCAGGTTTTGTTTAAACAGTTATATATACAGAGTTTTAGAAACCTTTTAAAATCCTCTAAAAATATTTTGAATATATATTTCTAATTTATTTAATACAAATATTAAATATGTAATGTAAAAAGAATTTACATGAAATATAGTAAGTACATTTCATAAATAAATATTCTTAATAAACATTTGAAAGTATATAAAATAGTGACTATAATAAGAAACTTCCCATTTCCATCAACATAAATTTGAATAAAATAAAAATTAGAATTAATCAATTGATTAAACTTCTTTACAAATACATCCGCTTAATTATCTACCTTAAAAAAAAATGTACTTATCAGCGATAGTAAAAAAAGTAAGTGAACTTAAAGTAGGTGCTTAAAAAAAGTAGCGCATTATTAAAAATGCATTTATGCAAATTTAATTGATTGGGCGGCCGAACGCTTGCATAAGACACTGTACGCTAAGCGCTGACAAAATGGCTAAATGCCATTAAGCCGTTTGCCCTGCTGGCAAATTGATTTGTTTAATAATTAAAACATGCAAGCTGCATATGTAAGGCAAATTGCGAGCGCCATAGAAGGCAGACCAGCCAGCTAAGAAAATACACACAAACAGGGTATATACACAATATATATGTATGTAGATATATATATTGGATAAAGGGGGTAACGCGACAGGAATTTGCAATTAATGATGCTTGACAGCGTTAGATAAACGCCTCGCATAGCATAAATGGCATGTAATAATGAGACCCAGGGGCTACCAACCGATATATATATATATATATATACAGTATATACATATGTATTTAGCCCCACAACCATATGGATATAAAAGCTAATAACACATTTTACATGAATTGCCCCAAGGGGGAAGGGGAAGGGGGGAGGGGGGGGTGAGTTTTCAATAGTAAGTTTTGATTTGGTAAACTTCAATAAAAGCAACGACGCTTTGGGGTATCTCTAAAGCGCAAACACAAATATTTATGCTTTATTAAAAACCAAAATTAATACACTAAAACAACAACGATTATACATGCTACACAAATAACAACATAGAGGGAAGGGAGGGGGTTGAATTGGGGTCTGGTTAAGGCAACAACCCCTTTTTGGCTTATCGCCGTGTTCTACGCTTGTAAGCACAACACAACACAACAAAGCCCCGCCCACAAATGCAAAGGGCATTTGTTGTGTTTGTGTGTGTGTGTTCATTTATAGCAAATATTTTGCATACCCTTTTTTTTTGGAATTTAGTAGAGTTCTCGTTTTTGCGTTTTTTGGGCTGTTTGTTAATAAAAAATGCAAACAAGGGGTTGCTCGGTTGCTCGCTGCTGGGTCGATACGAGAAACTGGTTCAGTGTGGCAAAACTGCGGCCAGTGGGCAGCGAAAAGTGTTCAGCTCGCTATTTGCATACAAACTGAACGCAGGGGCGTAGCTGAAGGGGGGGCTGAAGAGGGGGAGGACGCGGGCTAAGCGCATAAATAGACAACTGCAAAACAAGTTGCGTCGGTTTCTAGCTTGGTTTTTATTTTCTGGCAAAGTTGCGGCCCACTTGCATTTTTTCGGGTTTTAGTTAGTAATTTTTTTATTTTTCGGGTTTTTGTCTGGCCCTGAAAAATAATAATAGTAGAGTCGACAAGCTAACCACAGGCAATACTAAATACTAGACTAGAGTAACGATTAAAAAATACTGTTTAAAGTACAGCAAAAAAAAAAAACATTCCAAGCTGGTGACTAAGCAAGAGGCGATTGGGAATATATATACAGAGATATATATAAATAAACCTATCTTTATTTATACTAGCTAGGATATTAATTTCCTTCAAGCTTCTTCTTTCTATTTAATTTATATTGTTCACAAAAAAAATTAAATTGAAATTAAATATCTTTTGTTGCAAGCTTTGATATCAGTATATGTTGTTATTGAATATGCTTTATAATAAAGGTTCTATTTATTTTATTTATCACTATAAGTAACTAAGCAAGTTATCTATACCAAATACCCTTTGTTTTAATTCGAATTTTTTTTAATTATTTAAGTTGATTTCTGCACAAAAATTTGTTTGTTTCCCCATTTTTTCAAATTTATATTTACTTATATATTAAAAGTAATCTTTAACAAAGTTGACAGCCGCACACAAAATGTATTCGCAAGTTGACAGCAGCCAAAGGAAAATCACTTAAACTTAATAAAATTATTTGTGTCACTTTGGCGCAATAAACTTGTAAAACTTTTTGCCAAAAGATTCTCGCGCTTGAATTGGCAGCAGCTCCCAACCCCAACCCCAATCCCAATTTCAATCCCAATCCAAGCCAAATAAGCTGCGTCACTTTGATGCTGATTGTCAAAAAGGAAGCAGTCGAAGGTGCATGCTTCATATATATACATATGTACATATAGTATATATATATGTATCTGTACAATGTGCGCGAAAGTGCGCGAATTTTTATCTTAGCTTTGGCAATCTGCGTAAAATGATTTATTCATATTCATAACTTGTTGTTGTTGTTGTTGTTGCTGCTTGTGATTCTTGTGAGTGTGGCGCAATGCCATTCACTCCCTGACTGACTGACTGACTGACTGAGTGACTGAGTGAGTGACTGACAGAATGAGAGTTGCTCCTCCCCCAAGAAGTGAATCGCAGCAACATATGCGCCAAAGCATTTCCCACGGCATCAAATTGTTGTTGCAGCCTCACCTTGTTTTATGCCCAAGACTCCAAACAGAACCAGCAGAGTGAGCGAGAGCCAAACAGTTGTGTGAGTGAGAGAATGAAACGATGCGCACTTCCTTCATTTGCATTACAATGATAAACTCCAAAGTGTGTGCCAGAGAAATTTAAAAAAAAAATACAAAAAAAAATATAATACTACTATTTGTTGTTGTGCAAAAAGTGAAGAGAAGAAAATGGCTTAAGTTATTTATGGACAGCTACCATCTAGAGAACAATCAAAGCTGGAGAAGAGAACTTTTGTTCAACAATTTCAACACGATGTGGAACAAATTTAGCCCCATTTTCAGTTTGTCGACATAATGAGTTATCAAACTGAGCGATACGCTCATTAAGCATAAATTTGCCATCGATACAGACACTTACAATATCCAAAAATGGATGCCCAAATGTGTCATCACACACACACACACACACTCGCATACACACACAACATACTAGTTCCAGTTTTCAGTTTTCAGTTCCACATATGGCAAAGCAAATGGCAAATGAAGCCATCGATTTCGGTTTGGTTCGTGAATTATTATTTGTGAGTCTGTCGGGTTCAACTACAGCAATTTCTCAGCTAATTGTTATGCAATGGATGTTGTGGCTAACGGAAATACCAACACCAGCAACAGCAGCAACAAAACAGTCCATTGAACTTGATGCGATGTCATCGACAAATTATTTTTTGGCAGCCATCATCAGCAAGCCATCATAACTGTGTAGAACTCGAGAGTCTAAAGAGAGGGAAAAACAAAACTTGTGATGTGACTCGAAACTTCAAGTGCAAAGAGTACAGTGAAAACTCAAATGGAGTGACTGAAGAGAATAAAGCTGCGAGTTATCAAACTGCAAAGAAATCTAGCTATATATTATTATAAAAACTTGAAATTAAAGATTTAAGTATTTTAAGTCAAACAATTTGTATTTATTTTATATTAAAATAATTTATTTATGTTAAAACGAAATATGATAATCTAATGGTAACCATTTCATATTTATTTTATTTCATTTTATATTTTATTTTTTTTTTTTTTTTAATATTTTTTCTTTTATTTATCTTAAAGTCATTTTATACATACATATATGTTATTTATCTCTTTTTTGGCTCATGCTAAAATCACTTGAAAATCACTTTAAAAATTACTTAAAAAATGCCCCTGAATAACTGCCTTACTAATGAATGTTAATTGAAACATTTTAGTTTAGATAAGAAAGGAAATTGTTTCATATTTTAGAAATTCTCAAGTGTTGTAAAAAGGTTGCCCAAAAACTCTTTTTTTTTTGTATACAATGAAAAGTCATTTACTATTATCACAGAGTGTTCACTGTACTAGAGATGCTTCTATATGGTAACAGTGCAACACACACACAAACACACACACACAATCGTACGCAGCAGCCACTTGTGTTTATCATTTCTCTCGTCTCCTTTTTTGTACAAATCATCAACTTAATTATGCTTATATTAAGGGGGGAGAGAGAGGAGGAGGGGGGGGGAGGGGGGAGGAGGGGGGGGGGGGGGGGGGGGGGGGGGGGGGAGCTAGAGGCAAGTGCCAGTAGCTCGAGTGCAACAACTTCACTTATTTGTAGCCAGCAACTGGCGCTGTGTGTATCTGTATCTATGAATCTGCATTTGTATCTGTAACTGTGGCCACTGGGCAAACGAACATAAGTGTGTGTGTATTTTTTGGTGTGTGTGTCTGTGTGTGTGTGTGTTTGCGTTTTGTCAAGTGCACTTGTGGCTTATTTGCATATAGTAGGCACTTTGGTAATTGAATTCAGTTAGCCGCCAGTTCGAACGCAAAAAGATGGTACGACTCACGCGCATGCTTGATTGGATAGCCGAACCCGAGTTCCCTTACTCTTCTTCCTAACCCTACAAGTGTGTCCCACACACACACACATACACACACATACTATGTGCTGCCTGTTTTATGATTAAGTTTGAGTTGTGGCCACAATTAAGCAGAACCTTTCTAGGCATTTGAAAATACAGTTACGAAACCAGCCGAAGTGCCTGGGCCAACAAAGCAATATGCAAATGTCCATTGCATGAATTCCAATTAGGCAAAAAAATATAAGAAAAGCAACAACAATCAATTCTTAAGTGTGTGTGCGTGTGTTTGCATTTACAAATAGTTCGAGTCATAAATAATTTTTACCCAATCAAAAAATTACTAACGAACTCTCTGGGCAATCAATGACTAAAATCGTAAGCAGTGACAAAATCAAATATGTAAGAGGAAGAAAAAAGTGTTCAGAAACTTAGGTGTAGAATAGAACGACTATTTGATATGCTTACGTTGTCAGTTTCATACACTGCAATTAAAATTCAAGCGATATGTAAATTTAATTGTCAACTGTTCAAGCGCAAAAAAAGGCAAACTGAACGAGAGAAAAAAGATTTCTTTATTAATACCGAATTATTTTAAATGAAATTTCTCTTTATAGTCAGGTTTTTAATTAATTTAGACGAGTTTTTTAAATCAAAAATCAGTTCCTTAAACTTTAATTTAATATTATATTATATTAACGATCTTTTCTTTAACTTGCCTAATATCATATAATTAATTTATTTATATATGTGTATATTAAAAACAAAAATTTTTATTCCTTTTTATCAGCTACAAATCCTCGCTGCTAACTTTATAAATTTTTTATATATTTTTTTTATTAGATATGCACATTTTATTTCTGTCATTTCCACGTTGTCACAGCTCACAATAAAAACATTTTACCCAGTTGCATGAACACTGAAAATATGACATAAATTATGCATTGTTGCAGGTGCCTCCTGCCATGAGTTGGGTTCGAGTCTCCGTCTCCAGGCACTAATTGTCCAGAAAGGACCACCAGCACAACACGTCTTTTCAGTCATTAGGAATGCCCCGTTCGTCCTCTGCCCCTCTGCTGAATATGTAAGGCTGCCACAGTTTGTGGCATGTGCATAGAGAAAAGGATGACAAAAGTGCAACGTGACTGCAGTTGCTGCACGTGGGCGTCTATTGTGTGTATGCGTGTGTATGTGTGTGTATGTGTGTGTGTGTGTGTGTGTGTTGCATAACGCACAACTTTGCATTTGGCTTAACAATTATTTGATAATATTTGACATGGCAATTGTGTCGTGCGCATAATTACAGTTGTCAATATAAAATGGGCTAAGATTTCAAAAGATTCGATTGGCTGCCAGTCACAGATAAAACTTTCATAGCTCTCTGTGCTCAGATCTCTGACAAGCTAATTGAAATTTCATTAGCGTTGTGTGTCTGTCTCAGACTCTGTCTCCTTTTCCATACAACCCACACAGTAATTTGTAATTTATTATTAATAATTCATAACACTTCAAGTCAGTTGTAGCTGAAGTTGATTATTTTTGGTTGCGATAAGATTGTTGCTGCTGCCCAAAAAATGACTTTTTGGTTAATTTTCGTTTTTAAATTTTCATTTTCCCCGGGTAACATTATCTCTGATCAGCAGCAGACGCAACCCAAAAATGTAACCACATGAGATATGACAAAAAGAAAATAAAGAAAATATGGGAGCTGGGCAATTGATAGGAAGTGTAAATGTCGTGCTCAGGAAGTCAGATGCCAGTTTTGAGATGCAGTAATAATTGAAGAGGACAAAGAAATATTAAGATTAAAGATTGAGTAACTTTTGTTGAACAAATATTTAAATTATTCAACAATTAGCAGCGACTTCATTTATGGCATTTAAATTATATACAATAAAAAGAATATATGTATCTAAACTGTAGAATAATTCATTATTTTAATCTTTATTTTATATTAACATTAAAGGGTTTTATTAAATAAAATGAATTTAATTTTTGTTAACAACAAAAATCAATTCCAAGAACACCTTTGAATGCCCTTTTGGCCCATCAAGTTCAATAAACTCGTTTTCCTTCGCTTTTCCTGCAGTTCACATGGAATATTCATAAAGTCTGTCGCTCTGTGTGTCATTAGGAGGATAATCAAATTAAACTCTTACAAATTAGAAAGACACGTGAGCGTCGAGCTAACGTTTATCGTTTTGGTGTCGTCGCAGCCAACAACATGCAACATGCAACAAGAGGCGGCAAAGGGAGCAGGCACAAATCGAACAGATAGACAAACATACAGACAGACAGAAAGACGACCCAAAACCGAAAACCAAACCCAGTCAAAATGAAAACCAAAGCAAACACCCGCAATCTCGCACAACCAAACACACACACTCACACACACATATTCAATTATGGGTGCGCCCAGGGCACACACACACACACACACACATAGTGTGGAGTGTGGAGAATTTTGGTAGTTTGAGGTTGGGTTTTTGTGGGGTTACAAGGACCGACGGAAACGACAGATGTCATTTGGCTTTTGTGGCACAATATTATGATTATTATTATTGTTGTTGTTGTTGTTGTTGTTGTTGTTGCAATAGCAACGTGTGCATTATATGAAAATACATTCTAAATTATCAATGCAGGTAATTGCAGCTTATCAGTTATGCTTATGGCTTAGGAAACAACAGGGTATTGTGCGTGCTCGCCCTTTTTATCAATAACAATAACAACAATTGTTATTATTATGCATTGCAACATAAACACGACAAAGTCAAGTCATAACCTGGCTCAACCACAAGCAGCAATAAGCCCACCCAGCCCCGCCCCCTTCGACTAGTGTAACTGGCTGACAATGCATTTGCCGTAATTGCATTTCATTGATTTTTCGTTTAAGCCCAAAGAACCAAAAAGTTGTCTGTGCACAATATTCATTTAGATTTTCATTTTCAGTTGCCAGTAAATAAACACGAAATCGTTCGGCCATTTGAAAGAGAGTGTCAAATATGTCATAATACTTATCTAAATTGCAAAACACACAGACTCCTTCAGATCCAGGGAGACTTTAGTGCTAGCTACGCCCACACTGCCGTTGTCTGGGCTCTTTAAATATTTATCGTTTTAGATTTTAAGCCAACTCAAAAACGCCCACTCATTCCAGTGGGGGAGGGGGTGGAGGGGGGAGGGACCACCCATAGAGCTGTGCTTTGGCCATCATCTGGCAATCTATTCAAATCGCAATTTCATAGATACTCAATTCGGTTCAGTTTCTGGTCCAAACAACATTTAAAAGCTATTCGATTTGTAGTGCAGCTGGCTTTTTTATTACTATTATTACCATTATTATTATTGTTATTATTATTATAACGAGTGCAAAAAACTATTGAATGCGTTTGCAATTGTTACAGTTTTCCAATGCGACTTGGCAGCTCGTTTAGCCCAGTAATTGCTGGCCCATTATTATGGACGCTTTGTCGGCTTATAGAAAAAAATACCCTGCTGTCAAGACAAGACGCACTTTCATAGGATATCTCCTAGTCAATCACTCAACACAAAAGTTGCGTTACAGATTTTCAGCTTAATTTGTTTCTGAGCTGTCAACTTACAAAGACACACACACACACACATACACACACATATATAGAAGAGGCCTCTGTAAATTATCAATTTGATCTGTGGCACGTACCCGATTGATAAGCGCGAGAGAGAACTGATAACAACATAAATATATATATGGGCTGATAATCTGGTAATAAAACACAAATATGGGTCGACACATATTGATAAAGACATTAACTAGAATTACAAGTTATTTATTACCTATTATATACATATAAATAAATATATATTAAGTAAATAATTAAATTGTGGTTAAATAAAACCAAACGAAAAACGAATCTTTATAAATACTTTATTCATTCACACTTTATTATTCAATTCAACATTAACCGCAGCTCTAAATGCCATTTGCGTATTTTAATAAAACTGTGTAAATTTATATATTTATTGCGATAGTCCTCAATTTTCTCAAATTTATTGATTTATTTAGCCAGCTAATTGACAACTTGGCCAAATATGAAAAACGAATGCTGGCAAAAATATATTCACATGAAATTCAAGTGCAGGGGGAGAGCTCAAATAACACCTCAAATGAGATATATACAAAAAACGGTGGCACTCTATATAGTATATATATATACATACATATATTTGTAAATGTATCTGTCTGTGAATTTTCGCCTGTTATGGTTATTGATTTTGCATATTAGCAGCCAGTCACCAAAATTTTCTTCATTAAAATTTTCTCAGGCGTGTGAAATTGAGTCATAGATTTGTGTACGTTAGCTGAATTGAGCTAAATGAACGACTTTCGAATACCCTGTTTAAAATTGTTTGATTGCTTTTTGATGATTGTTATAAAAATGTTGCTTAAACGTTTATAGAATTATTTTTGATTTATAATTGAGCTGCCTTTAAATATAAAAAAAATTAAATTAAATTATAAAAATTAATTATTTAAGTGAATATAAATATTTTTTTATATTTTTATATTCACTTCAATTTTCTGTCAGTGTCTTCTGGCCAAAGATCTGATTTGTCGCCGGGCCGTGCTCGGCTAACTTCGAGTTTGTGCAGTGCAATCAAAGTATTGTGTTTGTTTATTGAATTTGGCCCTCCACTTTATTATTTGTTTATCTAATTTCGGTGTAAAATGGAGCTGTCGTTGCTGACTGTGCCGGTCTCCAAACCCAGACCCAGACCCATAGCCAGACCCGTAGCCAGACCGAGAGAGCGACGTGAAAACCAGCAAATTCCAAATGCCTGACTGTCTGCATAATTGTGTGCTTAACGCGTGCGCTTGTATATAACATATATATATATATTTATATATATATCTGTCTATATATCTGTATCTGTGTGACAACACAAACAAATGCAATGTGAAAAAACAACAACAACGTGCAACATGCAGCAGCGTGTGGAATCGAAGCGCGAGCCGCAACGCCGCAGATTGCAGCGTTGTCAATGGGACGCCTCATATCGCATTGGACACGAATCATATTATCAGCTGCCAGCGGAAAACAACGAGCAACAACAACGACAACAACAACGACAGCAACAACGAATTCCCAATGCATCTGACAACAAACAATACAACAAAAAATAAAGAAGGCCACAACGAATATTGAATACGCTAATTAACTAAGACTCTAGAATATTTAAGGGGACAACTTTATAAGAAGTTTAAAAACATTTGTTTATTGCAGAAAATTAAAGAAAGACATAAGTAAAACACTTTAACTTAATTAAATATTTTTTTAATATTAAAAAAAATGTTGGTGTTCCTAGATATAAAAAAAATGTAACTTAAAGAAAACAGATTTTGTGGTTTTCATCAAATATTTTAAAATCTCTAAAAAATAATATATTTATTATGCTATTTTATTTATTTAAAAAAGTATTAAGTCGAAAATTAATTGATTTAAGGCTTACACAGTATAATCGAAAATAAGGAAACAAATATAATAAAAATCTTTTTTATAGCTATATTTTATAAATATTTACAGCTTTCATTCCACACAAAGGAACACATATATAATTAAAGTTATAATGAAGTGTATATAAAAACCGCCCCCTTTGCATTTACAGTTGAATTTTTCCAAGTTATCTGGTTTTGAATTGATTTGTGATTTCGTAAGCTCTCTCCTGAGTCTTCTTCTTCTTCTCTCATATCGCTAAAGCTGTAATGAGTTATGTACGCGATCTTATCCGGGAAATTCAGTTATGGAAGTCGCTTGATTTTTCCTTTAGCTTTTTGTTGTTGTTATTTGTTGTTGCTGTTGTTGTTGTTGTGATATATAACCAAGTCAGTGGCTGCCCCAGTGGGGCATGGGGCAAGTAACTGCGGCAGCCGTTGAGTGTGCGGCCTGTAATCAATGCGTCGTCACATCGAACATCGAACGACGACAAATGGTTTGTTTAAGTTCGGTTCACTGCTGTTTATTTATACATCAGATTGGTTGTTGTTCTTGCTCTTGTTGTTGTTGTTGTTATTATTATTGTTGTTCTTGTTGTTGCAGTTACACAGAGGCACCCTGCATCAACGGAAATGCATTTCAACAAAATTGTATACTGCAGCGCATTGAGAGGGCCGAGATTAAATTAGCCTGGTTTTTAAAAAAGTATCGATTGATCTTCTTGTTAAGAAAAGTATCTGCTACTTAAAATATCAATCAAAATAGCGAGGAACAAAGCTTTTTTAAGCTTGATTGAGTAACTGTCAACTGTACTTTCAAAAGACCTTGACTCACAATAATAAAAAATATATTTAAGCATAAGGTAAATATATTCTTATACTTTTAATACAACTCTTATAACTTCAGATTAATTCTTTATCAACCCATGGTTCACTTTAAGTTTAAATAAAACAGAGAAAGCCATTTTTCCAGGTAAGCCCATTGATTCCTGGTAATAAGTTTAAGGTAAACAGTGAATGTTTTTTTTCTCGATATATTTATGAAATATGTTTACCCCCAGAAGTGATCCAATTAAACACAAAGTAGACTTTTCCGTGGCGGAAATCTCAATTAAAGATACGTTTTCAAGGAAAAACTCGAAGCGATTTTGTGTGTACATAAGAAAAGGAGTTGGGAGGAAAAACCTTTAAATATATTATTGTATTTGTGTTTAATGCTCCATATTTTTCATGGCATGCATATTGCATTTTGCACATGGCCGTGTTTACCATTGCAATTATTGACGCACAGTCGAAATGCGGCCCAAGAGATTAAAAAAAAAAGAAGAGGAGAAATTTTTATATATGAAAAACAGTTGCAGTTGATGTTGATATTGGGTCGGTTGAGGGTAGCGTGACTGGATGGGTCAATATGTCACAACTGTGCATTGTGTATTTGTACGCGGCACAAGAAACAAGAAATACGTTTTTAAAAAAATATAACAAAAATTACAGTTTTTTATATTGGCACAATACAAACTCAAATATCGCGTTGCGAATTGCGCTGCACTGAAACATAAATATTTAAAAATGATTTTTACGCGACCAACGATTTGTGACAATAGTTGTGTTTTTTCTTCTTCTTCTTTGAGTGTTTTGTTCGCAGTGATAACAGATTGGTTTGGGTTCGGATTGGGTTGGGTTGGGTTGGGTTGGGTAAACTAGGGTGAGAAAAAAGCCGTACAAACAAACAGACAGACGGCTGGCTGGATGGACGGGGCTTGTCAATTATATAGACAGACAGTTGGTCTGAACTGAGTTCATTTTCTGTTCTCTTTTTTCCCGTTTTTCTCCGCTTCGCTTTTCCTGCTTTTATTGTCATCGTATAATAGAGGCAAAGTTAAAGGTAGAAATGCCGCCACACAAGTAACTCACACATATATCCAAAGTTGACACTTGTTGCGTGTTGCATGAGCCAAAAAAAAGAAGAAGAAGAAAATGGGTGGAGTGGGCCATGATTTGCGTTTTAAATGCCTATTTCTTTTTTCGCAGGAAGACGCCACACCACAAATTGCGGAAGAAAGCAAAAACCAAATCACTAAAAATTCAAATGTTAATTTTTTTCTTTTTTTGCTTTTATTGTTCAACTTCAAAAGGCGCTGCGAATTGCAAAGACAACAACAAAGATCAAAGTCGCTGAGGAAGAGGAAGGGGAAGAGGAAGCAGCAAAGGGTGCAGTCAAAATGCGAATGCGTCAGAAACAAGCAAACAATCAAATACAAAGTGACAAAAAGTCAACACATTGTCGGAAAATGCAAGCAGAAAATGTGAATGGAAATGTGCCAAGCATTTTTGGGGGGCCCTTCTCCATTCATAAGTAAATATCTAAAATTGTGCATAATGACGCTAATTAGCTGGGAAGACGTCGACGCCAAAGACGCACATTGTTAGCTGGAAAACACACACACACATACAGCTAACAGGTGGGCGTGGCAGTGCGGAGAGGGGCGGGAAGCAAACACACACAAATATTACAAAGCCAACAAACAAACGGAAATAAACAATAAAAGCAAATTTGTGTGACAGAAATTATTTAATAGCTCAATTTTGTTGGCTGTCCCTTAAAGCGCCACCTGGTGTGACCAAAACGCACAAAAAATGCACTCAGCGAAATTAAACAATAGTTGAGAGTTTCCATATTTAATTGATAGTTAAATTTAAATGTGCACACTTTTAATGATCTGAAAGCTCACTGGAAGAAACTTTGGGTGACTTTGTTAAATACTTAATAATAGTTCAGTTAATATTCAGTCAATTCAGTTAATAAAGTGTAAGCTTAAATGAATTCTTAATTATTATTTATATATATTTAAATTACTTTTTATTTTTTTTTTAAAATTATATTTTATAAATAATTATTATACTGTTACGTTTACTTTAAATAGAATATCAATAAAAAAGAGCCTTCATAGGAATATGATTATAATTTAGCTGTATTTAAAATATATATTTAAAGCTTAGAAAAAATGTATTAAATAATTAATTAAATTAAACTAAAAACAAATTCATTTTAGAAAAACTTTCAAATAATTCATTTATTTCTAATAATTTTTTAGAACGATGTTTTGAATTTAAATCATAACCCTCGTAATTTCTCGCAGTGTATTATAGCGTACATGTACGTGCTGCGGTCGCCACCGCTGACAAGTGTGTTTCTGTGTTTTTCTCACTCCCAAAAGGCATTGATTTGAAATCCGTTTGAAAGAAAATGAAAAATTAAAAATGTATGAGCTGTATTGGGTCAGTTTGTGGCTTTGCTGCCAAAGCTGCAGTTTCCGCCCTGAGCCAGCAAGAAAGTAAAAAAACAAAAAAAAAAAACGAAAATATATTTAAAACCCCGAGAACCGAAGAACTATAGAGCTTCGAGTACGGCTCACTTCCGCTTGTCGTTTTGGTTGAGGTTTCTGTGGCTTTGCTGGACCGTACAGCAAAGCGGACTTGACATTAATTTTCATAAATGCCCGTGGTCCGGACCGTGCAGGTCTTAAGAATTTCACTTTAAAATTAATTTCTCTTAAGATTTTCTCGACATTTCTGTTTACAATTAACCAAAGTCGGCAGCAGCCAACTCAGATGCGGGTGGGCGGCCCCAGCAAAAGATTTTCATTCTCATTCTCGTTTTCATTTCACATTTAACATTTAACATTCATTTTTCAGGGCCGCGTGCGCATTGCCGGATGCATTCAATGGGATTTAATTGTTTATACATTAACGCACAGACGGCTTGGCGGCTGATTGCCAAAATGAGCTACCATAAGAGGTGTATATATATGTGTGTATGTGTGTGAAGAGTCAAAAAGTGCTTGCAGCTTGCAACTTTATAGATAGACGTAAATGGCCCAGTTCATGTTTGGCCATTTAAAGGTTCTTCACTAATTGTGTTTATCTTGCCGTTTGCATTTGCTTATCACTGCAGCATGTAGCAGCTAATTAGCCGTGTGTCTTATCAGCCATTGCATTGCCTTACATTACTAATCAAGTGCATTGTTTACATTTCATTTTTTTTTCAAGCATTTCTTTCGACATCTTCTAATGAGTTTTTGCTTTCCTCATGCCACAAAGTAGCTATAGCTACTGGTTGTGTGTGTGTGTGTGTATCTATGAGCTATCAGGCACTTGAGATATTTGAAGTAGGGCAAACAAATGCAATTCTGTAAGCAATTATTTATTGATTTGAGATACAGATATATACATAAAATTTAACCCATTAGATACAGACAAAAAGTTGCAGATACAAATATATCTACAAATGACATTAAGGGTAGACAAATAGTTGCACGTGAAAGAAAGATTCATCTATTAAAAACAACTAGATAAAATTATATATATTTTATATTTATATTTATTTTATATTTAAGCACTAAGATTTTTAAATTGTATTTTTAGCGCACAAAGATCCAAATCAAATTTACAATCCAACAATTGCCTGAATTACTCATTTTGCTGATTTCATTTGCAATTCGAATTGAAAGTCAAATTTAACCGGTTGATTTTGGCTACTGTTTGATATACAAAAAAAATATACACACACACACACACACACACACACATACATATTATGCATATTAATAATAGTGTATCTGATAGTTGATCTCAATGTGCGCAGCAATTTTCAACCTTTTGTGAACGCTTGCAGCCAACTCCTAATTGCTGAGCAAAGCCAATGCGAAGGCGTTTCTCTGGAGGCCTCGAATTTGTTTTTTTATTATTATTTTTTTATTTTTCATTCTCTCTCTCTGTCTGCTCATAATTATTATGACAATGTTTTCGGGTGCTGCTGCAGTTTGGAATGCTAAACAAAACAGCAGATCGAAATGGAAATTGAAATGCTCGAAACAACAGCTGGCCACAAGCAGAACAACAAAAACAACAACAACAACGAGTAATCAAGTCCGAGGCACAAATTTGTATGTGTGTGTGTGTGTGTGTTTGGTGGGCGTTGGGTCTGCCCCACCTCAATTACTGCAGCGCGTCGCTGCGGCAATGCAATCTGCATCTAAATTGATCGTAATAATTATTGTATGTGTCGGCTTGCGTCTTGTTGCTGCCGTTAAAAGTAGCTCAAGTGGCTTTTCGATTTTGGCTGCAGCAGCAGAAAAAAAAATACAGCAACAACATTTGCTGCTGCTGCTGTTGCTGCTGTTTGATGTTGGGTAAAAGTGAAATTTGTTTCATTAACGCTGCCAGACACGCTGGCACGTATCTCACAGATACAATAAACCAAAACAAAAATTACATTTCGATTGGGTTTTGATTTCAATTGAATTTGTAATTGTTGCCTTTTTTTACGTTTGTCTTTCATGTGTGTTTATCTTATACTACTTCTTTTTTTTCTTTTTTTTTTTTAATTGTGCAAGGTTTTTGCCTTTTTGTTTAGACGTTTTAGCTACTGTTGCTGTGCGTCGTGTGTGTGTGGTTGCTTTTATTCCCCATTGATGTGGAAAACTGAGGCAATTTTATTTTGACCACACGCCCTTTCACTGAAAATGTTTTTTGAAGTATGTTTTTCCATTTAAATAGAGGCCCCCCCATCGTTTGTTTGCCCAGTGACCCAAATTTGTTGCGTATCAGCGTTTGTGATTTATGCGAATTATTTGCTTTGCCACACATAAATTTTCAGCTCTAAGTGGATTTTCCAGTTAGCAATTGATTCACTGATAGATGATAATATTGTGTGGCTGCACTCGAAACGGGAAACAGGATAAATTAAGTTCTTATGCACTTAGAGATACATTCGGTCAATTAGGCATTTCCACATTGACTTTCTTGCATATACAGAACAAGATTGAAATGGGTCCCAGTTGGTGAATAGGAATTTATCAGTTTCTAAATATTTATATATAATTTGGAATTGATTAAAATTTAAATTATTATTTAAAATAAAATCTATTGCCATTAAGATAACATTCTAGATAAGAATTGTTAATTTCCGCTCTATTTGCTTTTTATCTAATTGCTGCTGAACTTATCTCTGGGGGCTTACATAAAACGCACGTCTTAACTTGTCTTACAATCGACATCACGAATTCTTTGGCATCTCGCGAGTCATTTACAGAAACAGTGCGCTCTCTCATAAATGCAGCAAAGTAATAGATACGCGTGCAGCAGATACATTTCAATCGCAGCGCGTATCTTTATCTGCAGTCACGGGAGATCGCTGCTTTGGGCCAGCGTCTAATCAGCCGTTAATCGCCGGCATGTACGCAACTGTGGCAATCAAATGACGGCTTCGACATCAGCCTGGACATCAGGAGGGCCTTACATCTAATAACGCGCAACGTGGCGCATAATTGCACGTACTGCGTTTTCCTTTGAAGTCCAACAACAGCAGCAGCAACAGCAGCAGCAGCAGCAGCAGCAGCAGCAGCAGAAACTGCATCAACAAGTTACACTAAAGACGTATTTGCAAAAAACTTTAAGATACATTTCAACTGTGTTGTCGACGCAGCTAGAGATGCGAATTTTATCAACATGTTGAGATTAAAGGTGGAAAGGGGAGTTAACTGAGAGATAACAAAGATTTATTGAAGGATATATTCCACTTGTTAGGGGGGAAAAGTATGTTTAATATCTCCTTTATATAATTAAAGAGATAACAGGAATATTCCATATATTAATCTTTTAACCAAAGGTATTTTTTCACCTTCCATTTATTCATATAAATTGTATCTATATGTTTAATATATCTATATTAAATGTGTTCCCTTTGGTGAGGATTAAAAATATTTGTGTTTTATATTTATAGTCCTTTATATAGTTAGACAGATAATATAAGTATTTCATTTATTAAATTTATAACTAAATGTATTTTCACTCTCTAATATGTTCACCTAAATTCTATCTATCTATTAAGGGTATTCCCTTTGGTAAGGATTTAAAACCAATGACTGTTTTATATCTATTGTGCTTTATATACTCAGAGAGAGAGAGAGAGATTTTGAGATAATTTATTAATTTATATTCATATTAATTAGCCTATATATATTTTTCTGCCACTGCATAAACTTCTCTAAAATATCGTTAAGCAGTGATCGTGTCACGACACGACACGTTCCCCTCTCTAGTTTAGTCCTTAAGTAACTAGTTATGCTTTGGCCCTGCAACAACAGTCGCTATTTTTTTTTCTATCTGTTCTTAAGTCAATTTCACTGTTTTTGCTGAGGGGGCGAAGGGCGAACTCTTCAATGAGATCAATGTTCGATACGTGTGGAAATTGCTATATAATTGCCGTGCTGCAGTAGAGGAAACTCGAATTGTATGTCAGTGGTTGAAGTTGGAGTTGAGTTGAAGTTGGAATTGCGTTGAGTTTTTCGCGCTGAGTGAAAATACAACGAGCAGGTATCACTGCAATTTGCAATTGCACAGGTGGAAATTTATTTTGATGGCAAACGCGATAATGCCAAAGCATTTATTTCGCCAAGGGGGCCTACGGCTGCCTCCTGGGCCCGCCCCTTTTGCCACCTGAATTTATGGCCGAACTTTTCTTTAATGCCGCATGCCCCACTTGCCCCATGTCGTCGCATTGGCATTGGCATTGATGTTGGCCCGAATGGGACGATGACATTGCGCGGCCGCACTTTAAGTTTAAAGTTCACTCGACTGGCAGCGGATAGTCGCATAGATGGGAGGGGGGAGGGGTAGAGGCATAGGGACTTGGATTCGATTTTAAGCTCCGTCGATGTTCGTCGCTCTTGTCTACACGCTGTCAATGCGCTCGGGTTTGATTAATTACAAAAGGCGCCGCACAGCAACAAAACTGCAACAAAAGCGAACAGTTTGCGAGGGCTGCTAATTAAATTGTAGGAATGTTGAGATGGTGTTTAAATAATAAACAAGGATATATAGATTTTTTCTTAATATGTGTATGATTTTAAATAGAAAGTAAGAGTTGTTGTTTGTTTGAAAATAATTTGGTTCATGATTAAAAAATTATTAAAAAAAATAAAAAATATATAAAAAATATGGCACAAATATTTACTTAAATATATATATTTTTATGCCATTATGGTTGAACATGTAACTAACTGAAATGACTTTGGCAGTAAGCTTACAGCCCTGGCACGTTGCATGCCACAAGCTCCTTTTGCCGCTGTCCCCGCTGTTGCTGGCATGCGAGTCATGTTGTTTACGCCATTTTACACCGCTTGACAAATAAACTAAGCCAAGCAAGTCAACGTCGAAGTTGCTGTCGCTGTTGCTGTTGCTGTTGCAGTTGCAGTTGCATTTGTTGTGCTCCAAGGTAAGTTGCATTGACATAATTAAATTAATTTACGTGGCAGGCAACGTGGCGATGTCTAATTGGCAGCGCCAACATATTGGCCAACTCTGTTGTTGCTGCACGGGAACGTCGTCTTAGCGTCTGTTTTGTGGCTGGCCGGCTGGCTAAAAACGCTGCTCATATATCATGCGGGCAGCGGCAATTAAAATGTCACTCTCGACCGTAACAATGCGAAGCTTGACTTGAGTTCGACTTGCGCTTATGCAATGCATTTTTGCTAGTTGTCTATTTTTTTTTGCCATGCTTTGTGACATTTTGCAATATAAATCATACGCACTGTTGTCGCGCGCATCTCAGCACTAAAGTTGCGTGGGACCCAGCTGCAAAATGTCAAAGTTATCGCACACCTTGCCAAACTGTCAACAGTTCGCTGGGTCCCAGCTTGCCCCCCACCGGGTTGCATGACCTAATTAAGGCCCCCAAAACATTGCCCTAGCCCGTGGCCCACCCAACAAATGCTGTTCGTTGCCCCGTTTGCGGATAGAAAAGTTTTTCTTTTTGGCCCGTTTGCTCGACTTTGACATGTGGCCAACGTTTGCCGCCACGCTGCCTGTCAGCCAAATTCCGGTTGCAGATGAGTCACACGAAGCGAGAACGGGGTCCGGGCCAAGTTGGAAGTTGGCGAAAGCCGCGCAAAATTTAATTTGCTGTGTAAAAGTGTAAAATGGCTTTTTTTTATATTTAAAGTGCGACCGAGCAGCAACAGCGAAGGTTAACATGGCCTTTGGCTAATTTTAAGTGGAATTTAGTTAGCAAATTTAAGCGTTTAAAGCACCTAAAACAAGTCAATTTGCAGGCGAAAGTGACGAACAAGGCAAAAAGGTCAACTAAAAATCATTTGGGGCAAACTCATTAGACGCAGAACAAATTAATGTAATTAGTTTATATATATTATTTGGTATTTATAAATATACATATATACTTTTTTAATTTAATTCATTTATTTACAATCTAGCTAGACAATAATAAGTAAAGTTTTTTAAGCAGGAATATTTCACACTTATTTCACACAGTTTTTTCATATATTTTAAATTCTTTTGCAAGCTATAAAATTTTATTAAACTAATTAGAAATATTTATGTTTATTTAATATATATTATTTTTTTATTTAATATATTATTCATTTTAATTTATTTATATATCTAAAATAAAAAAGTAAATTATTTAAGGGAGGTATTTTACAAGTATGGATAGATTAAGATAAATATATATATAAATAATTTTTTTTATATATTTTCTCATTTATTTGAGCTATAAAATTGCCTTAACTAATTCACTGTGAGTCACAGCCTGCTGTGGTAAATACCTGGGCAGTGACAAGTGCTGCGACAAACGACTGTCAGTCAATTGTGGCATTAAAAAGCACAGCCCAAAAAATAAAAAAAAAAAACAAAAAAAAGAGAGTGGAGGGAAGTAAAGTGTTTGCTGTTCTGGCCAAAAGCTGAGGAAATGTTGGGCTGCTGTGAGTAATGTGCAGCTAGTGGGAAAGCTGAAGAAGGGAACAGCTCGAGTTGCATTTGTTGCTGGGGTGATTAATGCCATTTAGAAGTTCAATGTGGCGCAGCAATGACCTAGATTTTTTTTCTCCTTTTGGTAGACACCTGGCCAAGGCACAATTCAAATTAGTTGCAACTAGTTTCGGGGGCAAGCTTGTTGAAATTTAATTGAAAAGTGCAACTGAGCAACTGATTTACTGTTCTCGTTTTCGTTCTCAATGTTGTTGTTGTTATATAAAAGTATTCAATTGCAAACTGCAGACACGCAATATTCAATCTGAAATCGGCAAAACGGCAATCGGCAATCGGCAGACATGCAATGCTTTTCGGTTGTATCTGCAAGATACACATGCGAGTTTTTGAGTACATATATATATTTCAAGTTGGCCGCTGACAGCTGCTTATTATAGATGCTGCCGCCGATTATTGCCTCAAAAAACTGGCTGGCAAACTTCATAAATCTATGCGGCATTTTCGACACATGCAACAACTCGCTGACTGGCAGACAGATGATCTAAGTTTATGGCTTCGACATGTGGGTGGCTTTCAGACAGCCACTTTTGACACTTGCGGACGGAGCATATGCAAAATGCACAGTTCTTTTTTTATTTTCATTTTTTTTATGGGCCAACAACTATACGCAACTACTTAAGCCGCGTTGCAGCGTTCGGTGGCAGTTTAATTGCAGCAGCAGCAAGTTTGTGTGGCAGGCTGCTAACTGCAGCTAGTTTAAGTGCCTCATGATCGACAATCGTTTCGGCAAAATGACTGCCGCACGTTTAGCACATCAGCAGCAGCAACTGCAGCAACTGCAACTGCAGCAATTGGCAACTGGCAAACGGCAATTGAAAGTTGAAAGGATCGTGATTTAGCAAGCGGGGCCAGGTCGCATTTGGTTGCATGATGAACACGCATGATACAAACGCCTGCAACAGGCAGCAGCACTCAAAAGTAATTAAAAAACCGACGTTCAACGACGTGGAAAGCTTTCCCAGATAATGGCTGCAATAATAGAAATGGTAATGGCATTGAAAGAAAGCAAAGCACCTTAAAACAAAAACAACAAACAAGATTGAAAAGCCAGAACTGTTATAACTGAAAATATCGAAGTTGAAATACGCTAACAAAAAAATTAAAATTGCAGTTTAAAATAGTGTTAAAAATGAGAAAAAAATATTTCAGAAAATTAAATTAATTCCGGACCTTTGATTAAAAATATATATTTGACTTCAGAAAACACTTATTAAAATATACTAAATATAAAAGCAATAAAAAAACATATATTTCATATAAATTAAAGCTTAATATGTGAATAACTTTACTTTACATACTATTGAAGATGTGGATTATATCAAATAAAATTAGGTGTACCATAAGTTATTTTTGTTTAAACAATTTTACACATCTCTTTTAACAACTCGTGACCAACTGACTGAAGAAGTTAACATACCTTAAAATATTATCGTTAGGTTGGAAAAATTACAATATTAGCCTGCAGTTGGCTGGCGAAACCGCTTGAAAATTGGCAGACAGGCGGCGCAGTCAGAGCCTTGGCTACTCCGGCAGCTGGCTGGTAACCTGGCCAGAATGGCATTGCCGGCAGCGGCATGTCGATTTGTTGTTGTTGTTGTTGTTTGCCACCCGCCAAACCGCCATTGCCAGCTGATGGACAACTACGTTTGAGTTACGCGCACAGTTTGAAATTCATTTATCATTTTATTGTGTGGAAAATAGAAATACTTACACACACACACACACACACAGTACGCTTGTGATATGTAAATGGTAGCAAAGAGGAAGAAAATCTCTGCTGGATATTATCTTTAACGATTTTTATCAGTTTGCTGCCACAAGCTGAAGTTGCATTTAATTTGGCATATTAATTTGCCAGGGAGAGACTTGGCCGCAGTTCTTTCAGGTAATGTGATAATATTATACTAAGCGAAATAAAAGTAGAGCTATGGAAATTCTTAAAAAAACAAAAATTGCTTTTATATCTTCTAAAAAAAATTAAAAATAAATTATTATCTATTAACTGCCACATTTCCTTTATTTATGTTAAGGCTTGTGTTCGCCTTGGCCTCAATTATAGCGGAAGTCTTTTGAATGATCTTTATTGGGTGGAGTTTTAAATTCAACACATGTGAAATCAAAATAACATTTATGTTCAGCATAATCGCAACTTCCTCAGAAGTTTGCCAAATTATAAAAGGCGCCTAGCTTCGAGGGAGCAGCTCCACATGAGGCCACCCACATGAATGCAGCAAAGGTCTGACCTTTTTTAATATTTTTGATTCATTCTGTTGCGAGTCGAAACTTGGCTGGTTAAATCAGTTCAAGGTTCCAGTTGCAGACAGTGCGATTTTCGCATGCAAATAACTCACAAGCTCAAGCGTTGAGTTCAACTAAAACTTCTTCAAGTTGTTTGTGCTTTTGTATATTTTTTACTGCTTTATTTAGTTTTTATTTTTATTTTTTTTTTGGGTGGCCACTCTTAAGTAATTTATTGTGTATCGGAAATTTTGAATTTGCATGCCAAAGCCATAATTCTTAATTTACTCATTCCTCAGCTTTTATTATGAATACGCTCCACGCCACGGCCGACTGCTGTTTCTTTCCTCCCTGTCCAATTAACTGGCCCAACCGCATCCAAACCGCCATCTCAAGCTTGCGGCAAGACCAACAACAACAACAACAACAACAACAACAATAGCTCGACCTCATGCAGCTGTGTGCTCCGAGTGCAGTTCAAAAACGTTGCCAGCTTATATTTTATTTTATTTCCCTTAAAGAACACTTTCAGTTTTTATTTATGCACAACGAGAAAAGAGAAAAAAATCAAATTCCCACTAATTGCTATGATCAGACACAGTTATAAATTTTTAAGTTGTTATTTTTTTTGTGTTATTCCATTTCTTGTGCACATCAGCATCTGTTGCTGCACGCTTCATATCATATCATTTTTAAAACGATCGCAAACATTTCTTTAACTGAAATAAAATGTTCGCCTCAGACGCTCATAAACTATAAATTGAGCTTCTTTTTTATTGCATTCATTATGACCAATTTAAATGAATTTAACTAAACTTTTAAACTGACTTTTTGACTAGAGTGTCAAATATATCCGTTAAAAAATTATAAAAATAATTAATCTGTAAACAAAGACTGAAACAAAGACCGATTTAAATCTGATAAGATTATAGCTAAGTTAAGGTCCAACAATATTTTAATTCAAATGCTGTCACAATAAATATCTATTAGATCTATTAATCGACTTCTAATTGCAAATTGAACCCAACGGCACATGCAAAATGCAAATCGACGATCTGAGGGGGCACCCACAATAAATCAATTTAATTAAACCACATTTTTAACATTTAAATAAAATGCCGCCGCATAAATAAAACAATTTGCAAGACACGACAAGGCGACAGTTAAACTATGCGAAATTCGCATCAAGTAAAAGTGTCAAATAAATATTCAAAATCAATGCAGATATATAAATATCGTTTTATTGGATAATCTTGCAGATAAAAACAAAAGACATGCGTCGCTTTTTGTTTGACATTAAAAACTGTCACAAGTTTTGGTTGCGAGTAAATTTACGAGTATGCACTCCAAGAAAAAAAACAAAAAAAAAACTGGCTAAACTCAGAAGGGGGGCGATCGGCGGCCTTTCTTATCGTGAATAAAAATCTATTAAAAATCTATTTATATTTATTTATTTGTAGTTCGGTATATACACAGCAAATAACATGATAAATGCTTGTACGCAATTTGTTACCTCATCGCCGGCTAGCCACAAATTTTATGCTAATTAGTACAAAACTAGATGTCGATATTGTTTAATTGAGCAGCCAAAGCGGCGCTCGTCACTCAACTCCACACAATAATAACAACAAAGAAACAAACGCACACAGGGACATATTTTAATTAGCATATTATGAGAATCAACACAAATGCTCAGGTTGACGAAGATCTCGGGCCAAAGATAAAGCTGCAAATTTATGGGACTTGAAACGGTCAAAGCGACACACGAAATGGCAAAGTCAACACACAATTAAATCAGTTAGGGTATTCGATTAAAATTGAAAAGTGAACAAAGCTTGCTAATACTCTTTAAATGATTTTATATTGTAAAAATAAAAAGAATTGATATAAAGATTAGTTAAAGTTAAACCTTCAAAAAGAGTACAACATTATTTTTTAATTTTTAATATGAAAACCTTTAATATATTTTATTTTTAAATATATATTTTTAGAATTAGAAAACTAAATTAATTTTTGTTTTACTTATATATAGGTTTTCATTGTTAAGGTCTAATGAAATCTTTAGCTCTTCATCTTAAGTCACCCAATTTATTTGTATACCCCATAAAAGTTGTCTTAATAATTTGAAAGCATGCGGGCGGAAATTATTGGGAACCAGATTCACATAAATTTCGCAACAGCAGTTAATGAAATGGACACAAAAATGTGTTCAGTGTCGCGTAAATATATTTATCTGTGTCTACAAATCTCATTTGTGTTTTCTGTTTTGGGTAACAACAAATTGCTACAACGAAATTATGGGAAAATGCTAATTAAGCAAATAAATTTCGCATCAAAAATTAATAAACAATTTCGATTTTTTGTTTAAATGAAAAAAATATGAATTTTTTCAAGACTTTTCTACGTTCGCACACTGATTAAATTTCACACTCGACTGGCATATATAAACACACAAAATGTCCAAACACAAATTTCTGTTATTGCTAATTGGGGCCTTTGATTTGCCGCGTGGCAACGATTTCTGCACTTGCCACAACTTCTAGGTAGGAAAATAAAACAGCTACGAATCTTCGATTTGATGCTAATTAAGTCATCAATTTTTTGTTTTATAGATATCAACGGATAGGTAACATTCGGCGACTTGACAAAGCGGCACCCAAAGGCAATGGAGATGATGGTAAATATTTTGCCACTGCCGCAGACAACAACAGCAACAACAACAACAACAAATCTATCAAAATAGCACGTTTTCAGTGTCCACATAAATACAATGACCAGTTAACAGTAGTTTTCAGTTAATTAATTGGTAAAAACAAAATGTAAAATGGGGGAAATTTAAATTTTAAACACTACAAATCATGTTTTTATGCTCAAAGCAGACACAACAACAATCACCAACTAGTTAAAACGCCAAACACGCGGATATAATTAAATTGTCAGCTACAAAACTCGAATGCAGCAACAACAAAAAAAGTAAGCTGAGTATTAACAACTTTTTATATCGCATTTAAATAATATGTATGCTTAAATTCCACTTAAGAACTAAAACTAATCATTAAATGCGGAGTCTAAAAGAATTAAGAAAACTTAAAAATAAAAAGAACTTTTTTAAGATTTAAATAAAATAGTTTTTGCAATATAATTTTAGTTTTATAAAGTGATCAACATATATTCGGTTAAAATAATAGTAAGAAACTTAAAGCCGTGTAGAAACTATTTAAAAGTTATTTCATCCCTTTTTAACACAATTCATAAACTGAATTATGTAAGTAACAATTTTGTTAAGTGCGTTTAAGTTCAGAGGTGAGTTTTCGACCAAATTGTCGCCGCAATAAATATTCAAGTGATCAATAAAAAATAAACAAATGTTGTCTACAACTTTGACAGCTTCCAATTCGGTGTATTACCAAATGGAGAATAACGATAAAAAAAAAACAATATAATTAATCTGCGGCGTTTTTTACTATACATTGTATTCAACTAACCAATTAGTGGCTATCAAAATTAGCTAAAAATCTTCTCGATCATATATGCCATACACTTATGTTTATGTGTGTGTGTGTATTTTTTATTAGCTGTCGTTCTAGGGGCCAATGCTGACTTTGGCATTGGCTTTGGATGCGGCCAATGGTTTTTGCCATTTGTTTTTATGGCTTATCAGCAATTGCCGGCTGCCTTATGCCTGCTGTCCGGGGTAGTTGCTTCCTCTGTTATCGAGGCGTAACAATGTTGTAATACCCTGTAAGCTTTAAGTGTGGGTATATATAGTACACTTTGTATGTCAGAAAGAGAAAAACTTCCAATATTCTTTTTATTTATATAAAAATCATGAAATATTAATAATAATATTATAGAAAATTAATTGTTAGCATTTATTGTGGGTATATAAAGCATTATTTTATAAATGTGTAAATATAAGATAATAACAGTAATAATAAAATATAAAAAATAAATTAAATTAAAATGATAATTTTATGACATTGTTAAACTTATTACAGGGTATTCGTTAGTCTTGCAGCACCTCAACTTAATGTTGTTGCTTGTAGCGCCGCGTGATGCGTCAGTTCGTTAGCTGCTCAACGAACAACACGAGTCGCATATGTGAAGAGTGAACAACAACAACAACGACAACAACCGCAACAACTTCAACAACAACAACAACAACAAGAGCAGCAAGTTGAACGACGTCAACGTCATGTCTGGTATGATTATGCCCGGAAGCACTAATTACCTTATTTACACTTTTATAACTCTCTGCAGAGATCGCAGATCGTCGATCTCGCTATATCCCCATATCGTTGATCTCTAACAGTTGTTTATGGCTTGTGGATGCTGCGGTCGCCTTGACGGATGCCGTTGAGAGCTCCAAACAAAAGTGAAAACCCACCGAACAGAGCAATAATCTAAAATATCATATACATATGTATATGTTAGACAAACTTGCAGCGAAAAACCAAAATGTATTATTTATATACCCTGGAATTTATGAGAATTTGTTTAAGGGGCTTAATGGTTTTGTCTAAAGGTATGTAACAGGAGGAAGGAGGTCTTTGTGGTCCCTTGAAGTGTAGATATTCTCCTATTGAAATATTGAAAAAGAATTCACCTATTAAGTTGGGCTGAGTTTTTAAGGATACATCAAATATATTTATATATCAGAAAGACGTCACAGTTGCCAATTATATTTCCCATAGTGAAGTCCTACCTTAACAACAGCTGCCTTTAGGGTATCTAACAGTCGTTCACTGCCAACTGGAGCCTGCTTAGTTGTCTTTTTGAAATGCAAGTCCTGCAGTTATGGAGCAAACAATCAATTGCCATGCCAGCACATCAAGAGTAACCCACCAAGTGGTTCGTTTGCCGCTGGCCACAAGCCACTCACTCGACCAGGCTGATAAAGCCGTTTTTTTCTATATTTTTTTTTGGGTGCAGCCAAAGTCAAACTTGGCTTAAGACGCTGCTGCTGCAGTTGCTGTTGCTGCTACCGATTGCCGGTGATTAAGTCATGAATCAGTTGTGGCTTAGCAACTGCTGCGAGTAACGGTTAAAGCGGCTCTAACTATGAATTTTGGTGGGCGTGTGCCTTCCAGCACTCAAAGCCCAGCCAGCTAGTCAGCTAGTCAGCCAGTCAGCCATGCCGGCGCATTGAACCAACCTAAAAGCCAGCAAAACGGAGTGATTGTCATGCTAAAGTAAAATCAATTTTCCACCAATTTTATTTCTATTTCAACTTTTTTTTCAATGAGGTTTGTGTGTGTGTGTATTTGTGTGTGTAGTTTTGCTATCGGTTTGGTTTTGGCTGATTGTGTGTGCAAAAAGTACAAATTTCATTTCATTTCGCTCAATTGCAATGTCAAGTAAATTTTCTATAAATTGCCAGCAAATCAGCAGCGAAAGCTGACGGCAAAAAATTAACATGTTCAGATAGACGAACAGTGGTTAAAAATATTAAATATATGTTAAGCGAGATAGGAAGTTTATCTGTGTTAGATATTTATAATTAAATGTAAAATAAGTAAAATTAATTTAAGATTAAAGATTTAATAATTAAATATAATTGTATATTTAAATACTTAATAATTAAATAAAATAAATTAAATAAATGATTAGCAGGATTTAAAATTTATCTGTGTTATATATGTAAAGGTAAATATAAAAAAATATTAAATTAATTTAAGATAGAGGTTAAGCACGATTTCGTAAAATTAAAAATTAATTGTATATTTAAATACTTAATAATTAAATAAATAAAATAACTAAATGATAAGCAAGATAGGAAGTTTATCTGTATTTTATACGTATAGGTACATATTAAAAAGTAAATTAGTTTAAGAGAAATATTAAGCAAGGGTTTATTTAATAAAGAATGAATTGTAAATCTTAGTTAATAAAATAAGTTGAATATGAAAGTTGCCCTCTAAGTTTAATTTAAGTTATATAAAATAATATAAAATAACTAAATCATTTCCAGAGTATATGAAAATATCTAAATAATATATATGTTTTGAATATAATTAAATCACATATAATATTAAATCCAAGCTTGCCATTTCTTGGCAGTCTTTGGAGACCGAAAGGAAAGTGACTATTTATCGACACACTTGCCCCACTGTGCGGCGCCGCCTTTTGGGCACATGCAGGTGCCCAGTTTGAATTTCAGCTGTTGCATTCCTGTGCGTCGCCAGCAGCTCCTTCGTTTCAGTTACTTTGCGGTCTGATTGAGGATTTTGTTGTGTCTGTGTCTGTGTCTTTTTTTTATCTCTCTCTTATTTTTTGGGGGCTTTTCAATTATTAGCAACGCCTAACGAATGCCAATTTTCAGTTGTGTTTGCATAAAAATATATTTTTACCGCAGCGCACGGAAGTTCATGCGGTTTTCTGATTTCTTTCGTATTCTCATTTTTTTTTGTTTTAGTTTTTCTTTTTAGCTTTTTTGTTTTGTGTTCTTTTTGGAACGTTCCAAATCCGTTCTACATTGCTGTTGTTGTTTGGCTGGACTGGACACAGGGTCAACAAGTTAATCACATTGTGTGGCATGAATATAATAGAATTCTTATTGAGCTGCTGCACGGATTGTGAACTGTTTTTGTTGTTTTTGTTGTTGTTGTTGTTGTTGTTGTTGTTGCTGCTGTTGAGGTTGGAGACTTGAGCTGGGGCACGCGTTTGGGCCTTAATAAGACAACGGTCGGTTTGAGCTTGGTTGCTGTTTTTGTTGTTGTTGTTGTTATTGGCACGGAAATTGACGTTTAAAGCGTTTGCGACGCAGCTTGGCCAGCTGAGGCAGCTGTCTGGCCTTTTTTGGCCAAGAAGCAAGTACGCTTTTAGCCTTTGGCGTTCAAATTGGCAAATTAAGTCATACGCCTGCAACGCGCCGTTGTAATTTATCTTTTTGATTCTGTTATTTTATGCCAGCCTCGCCTCGACTCGCCTGCAGTTGTCTCTCTCGGCCAGCGGACAAAAATTGGGCATTATTTTGCAATAATTATTGATTTATTGTCTTGTTTGCTGTGTCCCAGGCACATACGAAAACCACAGGCCAAAATCAAAGCACCGCCAAATTCATTATCACATGCATGCGAAATGTGTAAAATGAAAAAAATAAAACAAAATAAAGCATCCAAAAGTGCTCAGCAAAGCAACATAAATATCATTAGTAAAGGCAGCTAATGATGGGACTCAACTTAAGCTTCAACTTCGACTTTGTAATTGGAAAGGCACGCACATTAGGGCGTAGGCATTTTTATGGCTAGAAAGTAAATCAGCTAAGTGAGAGAGCGAGAGAGAGAGAGAGATAGAGAGGGGGCGGATCGTGGAGCCAGCCAATTAACTGGAAGAGCAGCTGTGGAGACCTTTCCCTTTTCTTGTTGTTGTTATGTATTTTGTTTAGGTAGCTAACAGGCGTGTTCAGCGCATTAATATTTCACGCCTATTAATCGAACGTAAACTAGTGCAGAAAATTGCTTTAAGCCATATTTCTCTTATGGCTAGCTAATGACTTACACGAAATGGGGTTGAACGGTAAATGGAATAGATGAATAATTTATAGAATGATGATGAGAATGTAAATCGAACTATATCAAAATAAAAATGGTTTGAAAATCTTTTAATATGTTTGGAAACAAATATCTATTGGTTTGAAAATAATTATAAATAAATAAAGCAGAGTTCATAGAGTATCATAAAAATATTAAATTTGCCAGGGAAACTTTGTCACTTTATTGCAAATAACAAGCGACACTTAACCAATTTAAGATCTGCCAAGCTTTGAGTGCTCTGCAACAATTTCTCAGACGAAACCGTCAATTTTATAATGTTCTCAAATTTGCCAACACCAAAGTCTACACCTGACGTTGATTTTTTTTCTCCACGCAAGTTTGCAAATTTTCACTTGAGTCTCTCGCAACCAGTTAAACTAGTTCCATTTTTATGCAGAGCATATATGGTAATTTTCCAGCGCAGCAACAAAATAGAAAAATGAGTCTAAACAAAAAACCAATAAATTAAATTGCAAAATATTTTTAACGCCTTATTATAGGAAAATGCCCCGTTGTCCATTCAATGGAAAACAATTTCCATTTCCTGGCCAACACACACACACACACACACACCCAGTTGAGAAGCTGTTCGGTTGGTGGACAATTGTTGGTTTCGCCTGTTGCGCTTTCTTGTAGTTCACGGGTTGGAGGCATGAAACCCACTTATCTAATTGCGATTCCGGGAACTGGTTTTCCTTGATACATTTTTCTCAACTCATTAGAACTCAATCATAACTAGCCCCGGCTATGGTTGCCCAGTCTGATCTTTTTCTTTGCTTCTCTTTTCTAAGTGCACTGTAAGAAATAATAGTTAAAGATTTAAATATTCTCTCAATTTAAATACAATCTATATTTTTATACTATATATTTTTGCGGCTTCAACTTAAATTAACTAAATAATTTTATATATACTTTAAGCAACTCTTTTTTTTGAACAGTGTATTCATGCAATAGGCAAATGTAATCGCTGCGCAACATATTCTTTTTCTTTTTTTTTATAGACGCGGCGCGCAATTGTTGCCCTGAGCAATTTTTAGCCAAGCCAACGAGCCAACAGCAGCAACAACAACAACAACAGCAACAAGACGCCGGACGTGTTCCATAAACAACACTTTGATTACGACGACGCGGGCGCAGAACGAGGCAAACGCAAATCGATGTTTTCATATGGAAATTGAATCAAAGTCAAGTCGAGTCGAGTCGCGGCGGCGCAGCCAACAAAAACATGACTGGACGGCGAGTCGTCAGAGAATGTGGAGCACAGCAGCAACAACAAAATGCAGCAGCAGCAGCAGCAGCAGCAGTAGTTGTAGCATGTGTAGCTGCTGCTGCGCCCAGGCTTACAATTCTGGCCAAGCAATTGGCCTTGGCTAAAGCTGAAGCTGAAGCTGGAAACTGAAACTGAAGCTGGGCCTGGACTTGAGTTTTGTGTATGTCGAGGCATGGCGTCAGCGTTTTTTTGGCCAGTAGCCAGCGACCGTCAGAAACCGTGTGGCACACACACACACACACATACACAGTCTGAGCCACAGTTTGAGGCTCATTCATGAGGCAGCTCTTTTGTGGTTTTCGCTATGATTATTAATCAATTCTTTCATATCATTTGCCTTTGAATTCAATTCGAGTTGTTGTTGTTGTTTTTTTTTTAACCAAGACGTTTACAATCTTTGCGGCTGCTGCTGTTTATAAATCTGTCTGGTTGTCTGTCTGTCTGTAGGTCTGCCTTTGTGGCTGGCAGCCCTCTTTTTACTCTAATTAATTCAACAAAAGTTTCTGGGCCAACGCTTTCAAACAGTTTTTCCATTTTGGCTGCTGTGAAAGGTAGCGCTCATTATTTGCATGTTTATGTTTATTAAATTCCATTTAATTACCACAATCTACACAGACACACACACACACACACACTTACACACAAAGAGAATTGTAACGCAATTCAGAAACAGATGGAGCAAAAAATATATATTTATATTTTATTAATTGTATATTAATGGAAAAATATATTTGTATGTGTTGCTTTGCAAAAGGGCAAATTGTGATTGGAATAAAACGGGTCTTCTACATTATTCACATTTATATGCGAGAATGCAAATATGGCGATTTTTATTATTATTGTTATTATTACTATTATTGACTATGGCCTTTTGTAAACAAAAATACAAAAAAAATATATGTAATTTAATCAGCTTTTTTTTAGAATGTTCAAAACAGTTGCGTTGATCAAGGATTTAGATTAGGTTTTAATCGAAATATTTAAATGGTAATAGGCACACCTTTAGATGGAAGTTATGAAGAAAAAAACAAGTTCGATATCCATTTTGATTTATTAATTGGTTTTCGTTTTATTTAATCGAGTTTTACATTTGTTTACGAATGAAAAAATGGTTATAGAAGTATGGAAAAGACATATTATATTAATAATATGTAGTTATCATATTTCACTCCCAGGAAAACAAACGCGTTTTTAATTTACTTTCAATTACTAGAACTTTAAGTACACATATTATAAAATTGATTCACACTTGAAACTTTGATTAAACAATTTAAATTAATTAGGAAATCAATATGGCAAACACGTCGCCACGGAAATTACAAAGCTGGCAGAGGAAAAAAAAAGTGCTAAATATAATGATATTCCTGCCCTTAAATAGCCATAATGAGAGCCCCACAGGAAGTGCACGAAAGGCTCTGACAACTGTGGAGCGTCCTGTCTGTGGCAGGTGTCGAAATTGACAGATGAACACAAAAAGGCGACCGAGATGCTAATGGCCAACTGAATGGCCAACAGCGGAAGCAAACTTGGTAAACTGGAAAACTGGGCGTGTTCGTTGCCGCTAAGAGAAAAATGTTGCAGGAGCTGAAGTCGAGCGCATTTCAAGCTGTGGCTGCTGCAACTTCAATTTAAATTTTAATCGCATGCCTAATAGACAAACTTAGAGCAAATGTCAGAATAAAGAGACTAAGAGCCGGGCTTAAATCATGCCAACATTTACAAAGTACTTTGCAACAGGGAACAACACACACACACACACACACAGACACACACATGAGCACTCTGGGAGTCTGGAGTCACGGACACGTCGTCGACGTTGGATAAGACAAACTTCCGATCACGTTGTAAGTCGGGCTGCGAAATTGCAAAAGGCAGCCTGGCCGCAAAAGGGTCCGAAAGAGACGCAGCTGCGCGAGGGAGACGAAAGAAAAAATAAAAGAAGAGAAAAAAAAAACTTAATGGAGGCAAATGCATCAAAATGGTTAATTGGATCTGGAACAGCAAATGACGAACACTTTTAGTGTTTATGGCAGTAGCCATGGCCCAAGCCAAACCTAGAGGTGAGCTCGAGCCTCACTAGATGCCCCAGCCGATATGCCAGTGTGTGTGTGTGTATGTGTGTGTGTGTGTGTTGTTGTTGTTGCAAGAACTTGGACGCAAGTCTGCACAGCTCAAGTGGCTTGGAGCGTGTTGTACACGACACGCATTAGCGTGAATGAAGTAGTTGCTGCTGCTGCTGCTGCGGCTGCTGCATCTGTTGCTGCTGCAACTTTTTTAATCGATTCCAATGCGTGGCTTACGCTTTTTAACTATATCAACAGATGCTCTTCCCTCTCTCCCTCTCTCTTTCTAGCATTGTAAAGTTCTGCTGTAATTTCCATTAAAGTGAGCATAACTCCAAAATGCACTTGCTGCAGCCTCTAGTTAACCATTATGGCCTGGTTAGGGTTCCATACTTCCGTACTCCATGCCCGGCCGATATACCAGTTAAAACGGTAAAGAGCTTTTGGTCTTGATTGTAAATGGATGGCGGAATTTTTATTGAACAGATAAAAAAGGTGCAAAAAGAAGTAAATAACAAATTGATTTCCAAGTTCTTTAACAAATTAGAAAAATATATAAATATCATCAATATATATTTTGACGCAAAAATAAATCATTATTAAGAATAAAATTAACTAAAAAAAAACCAAACATAAAACTCTAAAATTTTATTAGGTCAAATGCCGCATTTAAGAATACTTAATATTCCCTATTAAATCGAATGACACAAAAAAAAATTAAATAATTTAATAAATAAATTGGGGCTTTCATAATTTGCCTAATTAAGTATTTAAAACTTTAAAAGAATAAGCACAATATTAAATAATGAGCTCGAATCTGTTTCTCCTTGACTCTCTTGCCTCAGTCAACTATTACTTAGCAACCTCAAAAAACATTTTCTATTCACTCACTCTATCGATCAAACAAACAACAGTCGAACATTTTAACAAATTTTTTATCAGTTTACGAATTGCCAACAATGGATTTGGATTGTAAGTGTGCTTAACTATTTTAAAAAATATTTATTTAAATTTAGTTACTTTAGTTAATAACGATTTGGAGAAACGCATTTCGGATGCATTTTGTGTATTCGATCATCACGGCGACAAGTTGATCGATGTGCGGGAAGTGGGCACCGTGCTGAGATTGCTGGGCTGTGTGCCCACCGAGCAGGAGGTGAACGAGGTTATTTCGGCCACCGAAACGGAGGAGACGAGCGGCGTGGTACACTTAACAAAATTTCTGCCACACGTCTCGCAGCTGCTCATGGAACGCAAGTGAGTTCAATTTGCTTTAATTTCAAAATTAACTTCAATTGAGTAATTATTATTATCAGAATGGAGCCAGCGCCGCCTGAGAAAATACTTGAAGCTTTTAGGATTTTGGATTCTGAGCACAAGGGCTATTTGACAAAGGAGGCATTTGGCAAGCTGATGATGGAGGAGGGCGAACCATTTACCCAGGAGGAAATGGACGAAATGTGGCCAGTGGCCATTGATCCAATCAGCGGACATATACCCTATGAGCTGTATTTGAATCAATTGATGGTAAGTTCGAATTGACAAAATTTACTGCTTATAATTTATTGTTTTGCTTTTTACAGGTTTATCTATAAATAAATTCAAAGTATATTGAGTTAATAAATTTAAAAAGTTTTGAGGAGAAACCAAAAAAATGCAACAAATAACAATATTAAAGGACACCATTTACAGGTTTTTTTATAGATAAATTTAAAGCTTATTGTATTAATAAAATTAACTTGTTACTTTAAATATATTTGTGGAGGAGTAAAAAAAAAATATAAAATTGAAAGAACAGCAATAAATACTATAAAAATATTAATGGAATCAGTTGATAATATAACTCTGCTCAAATTAGTTTAACTTAGCTTTGATTTCATAAATTACTTTTATTTTTTCTCAGTGTATTTCTTAGTTAAAGCACTTTGCAGTGCGTGGCTTATTTTAGCCACTTTGGCTTTGCATTAGCCACACACAAATACACAAATACAAGCTAAAGCTAACTAACCAGCGAACCAAATGCGTTTCAAAATGGCAAACTAAATCCACACGCCCAGGAAAGGAGCACAGGACACTGGAAAGGGGCTAAGAAGGTGCTGGCTGTTGAATGTTTGCTGTTGCCTGTTTTGCTGTTAGCTGTTAGCTGTTAGCTGTTAGTTGTTGGCTGGTGTGGAACGCGGCAAAGTGGGTTGCGCATCATTAGCACAACTAATGGATGTTCACTTTTCTTGGCCAAAGTCACAAACGGGCTCAAAGTCGTGTGCGCCTGGACCAAGACCAACCAGAGACCGCGGCCAAAAAGGATTGTCCGTCTGGCCAAACAGACTGTCTGTAAATTGCTGTTGGTAATATGAGCGGCTACAAGAAATTTAAATAAATTAAAATACCTCTTTGGCGTTTTAGTGCGGTGTGCATATACTATTGCCAAGGACTGTGTTCGCCTGTGCGTCAAAAGGAGCGCTCGAGTCGCGTTCGAGTCGTGTTCGAGTCGTGTTCTCGCTTCCGTATTTATTAAATACTAAATACACGCTGATGGATGCACTTAACTGCATCTTTTGGATTAAAATATTTCATGTAATTCAGCCATTCGTGCGGTTGCCATCTGCACGTTCCTTCGCTTTGGCCAATTTGAGTGATTGCATTGCGCGCATTTAAATCGCTGCCATGTTCAAGACATTTTTTTTTCTTTGACTCGAGGTTTGACTCCTCCCCGCCTCCCCCTAACAATCTCTATCGAAACAAGTTCTACGTGCGGCTGCCGCTGCGACTGATGCGGCACGCCTAATGCACTTTTAATCTTTACAAGTTGTAAAAAAAAAAACTAAAAAGAATAAAAAATTTGTTCGTTCGTCTTGATTTGAATTGCCTGCGTACGAGAAGTTGATGGCAAATTGTCAGCGCCATCAAATAAAAGACTATATAATAACAATAAAGCCAACTGCGATGAACTTTTTGACATCAAACAACTGCCAATCGGACCCCGATTTAAACACAAGCTGATGACTTAACCCATTAGAAGCCAAACTATTTTTGGCCCAAAACGTGACTTATTATTAGTTGGGGTTTAAGTGAAAAAGATAATGGTTCTATATTAAGTCTTTTGACATAGTATTTTTTTTTTTGAGGTATGAAGGAAATTAAACCTGAATTTGACTCTCTTATTAGTAGCCATAAATTAAATATGCTTGCATTTCCTTCACTTAACTCGTGGCCACTTTAGTCTACTATTTTGCGGTGCCGACAATAAATCGCCCCGACTTCTAAGCATTATCTCACCTCATTTGCCTTCCTTATTAGTTCTTTCCGTGTGCATGTTTGTACATATTTCCAGTTTTCGCAATTTGATTTACTGTCAACAATTATCAGCCATAAAATGCTAATGGAATGAGACATACTTGCAATGGGGCTGTTAAAGAAATTCCAAGCCACTTGATGGGTTAAATATCCTCAGAGCTAAAAGGCGTCACCCAGTCTCTGGCCCATAAAAAATATGCAAAAGCCAATCAGAAAAAGAAGTAAGAAAATGCCGCCAAATTGTCAAACTTACTTGAGTGAGAGAGTGAGAGAAGAAGAAGATGCCCTCGAAGAGTATTCTGGTGAAATTGCTGTGCATGAATCAATTTTGCCAGCAAACTCTGCGGCTGATGATGATTTACGCTCGACGAAGCGTAATTAAGATTTATGCTCCATACTTGCTTACAAATACTACATGTTTGAATATATATGTATGTATATATCAAGATACAAGTATGTCTCTATATATATGTATTTATGCATAAATATGTGTCTCACATATGTGCGAATGAATTTTGTGGTTGAGCAATGCGAGCTTAATTGTTAGTTATGCCCTTTTGTTTGTGGGGGCCACATTAAAACTAATTAAGTAGAAAGAATTCCTATAAGATTTATATGCTTCAATAACTGCATTATAATTGCGTTTTGTTTTCTGCAAATTACGCCAATTATTTACAGTTAATGACAATGGCCAACAAATTTACAAAATGTCGCCAAATTACGCAAACCTTGTTAATCAAAATATCTATGTATATATATTATACAAGTTAACTGCCGATTGCCACAGGGGAGTTAAATGTTTGCCTAATGAGAAAATCCTTGATTTCTGTTACTAATTGCATCATTTTATGCTAATGTTGTGCAAATGTGTGTGTGTGAAAAATATATATATATGATAACAAACAAAATGGATAAGAAATGTAAATAGGATTTAGCTGTTTAAAAATTACACTTAACTATTATAAATATCTCTTATCCTTAAGCTCAATTAAACTGCTTATAAAAAGTAAACAAAAAACAATTTATTAAATCAATTGCAAGTGAATTTTATTTAATTTTTTATTATAAATTGTTTTTTATTATTAAAACATATTTACTGCACCTTAATATTATTGTACATTTAAGAAAAAAAATATTATCATAGCCTAATAGTTATTTACATTATTTACAAAACATCATATTTACAAATTAACTATTATTTAAATTTTTCTACAAAATATAATTCAAACAATTAACATAGCATAATTTTCGGGGCATTGAAATATCGTTTAATATTTATAAGCAAATGAAAACTTTGTTGCTTGTGTTTCTTTTTTTCTGACCTAGCATAATAAATTTGTTTTCATTAGTTTCTTACAGCTTTTTAATTCATAATTGTTTCATCAATTAATTGCTGCACAGATATGGCTCATACTCGTTGGCTTAGACCAACTAGTTTTGACACTTTGCTAACTAGTTTTAACATTTAATCTGTTAGTTTATTTGCAGCTAGCTGCCTGTCTGTCAGCTTTGGGCTCCTACACAACGCTGGCCAACAAACATCTCACTCTCGTTTTGTTGCCGTCGTATTTCACTCAGTTGGTTTCCCATTTCCCAGCTGCACTTTGCTGAAACTTTCAATCAACTTTCTGTTTACCTACTCGCCGGGCGGCTACTTGTTTGTTGATTGCTCGCGAGCTCGCCTTGACTTCCAGTTAATGGCGAAGTAAACCCAACTGGAGTTGAGAACGAAAGCGCAGGCTCTTGTTATTTTTCTTATATTTTTTGGCAGCATTTCGCATTTCGCATTTCTGGCCTTACCGTTAATTGAATTTAAGCAATGAAATGTAATTTGGAATTTTGCATGTGCCCAAGTCGCGTAGCACGCCAGAAATCATCATAAAAGACCAGACACAGACAGAGTCGAGTTGCAGTTGCAAACATGAAATGAAATTGCAAAAGGTGAACAACATGCAATGGGCCAATGGCTACAAGGCGGCTGGACCTGGCAAAAAGGAAAACGGCCAGCAACAGAAAAAAAACAAAAAAAAAGGAGAAGAAGCAGCAAAAAAAAAGGCTGAGCGTGGCCAGTGGCATGCAGCCTGTGCTTGCGTCTTTATTGTTGCAGCAGCAGCAGCAGCAGTTGCCGTCTTGTACAACACCCAAAGGTATCAGCAGACAAAATGCTAAAAATGTATTTACCACAAAACGCGACGCAGAAGGCGACGCAGAAGGCGACGCGACGGGTGCGCGTCAGCAGCGACTGCGACGACAGCGGCGACGACGACGGGCTTTGCTCTGCTCATTGCTGGTGCCCTTAATGGATCTGCAGCACTTTGAGTGATTTATTTCACACGTTGATGAAATGGACAGCAATGGGCCGCATTTTGACGTTTATTGCAGCAGTGGCAAAGCCAGCGAGCAACAAAAGCGACAACAACAACAACTGCCCACGGCATGTGTTGTGCGCATGCGCGCAGCCCTCTGTCGACAACAACAACAACACCAACAACAACAACACCAACAACAACAACGACGGCGTCGACAAGCGGCCCAGAAGGACGCTGCTATTGTATACACTAACAAGTAAATAACATTAACTTAAGCATCAGTTACAACAAAAGTTGTAAATAACAAAGCTTTAAGTTTCCACATTTATAAAATGTCTAAATAAAAATTATTTTTATATTAAATAATTCTCTAATTAATAATACTTTTTTTAAGCTTATTTTGATATAATTTTTGTCTTCATTTTGCTTTAAACAAGTAAAGTTAAGAGGGTCAAGAAGAAACTAAAGCAAAAGAGAAAAGTAAAATATGAAAAGGGAAACAATTAAACTAGAGTAAAAATTAAACAAAATAAAATTAAAATTAAATCACAAAAAAAATATGAAATAGGAATTGTATAAGCTCTCATTATGTACTTATACATTGTTATTTACACACAGTCTTATATTTTTAAATAATAATAAATAATAATAATAATAAAAAAAATAATTAAAAATAAATAATAATAGTATTCTATAAACCCTGCAATTTTCCCTTCTGAATTATAAGGGTATTTCAATATTCGTTAATTTAAAAACATTTAACCGGCCATGTTTAAAATTTTTTTAAAAAATGTTTTTTTTTTTGTTTTTTTTCGGTTTACTTTTTTCTTGTTTTTGTTGCAATTGCGTTTTGCGTTGTAAGGCTGCACGTCTTTTGGTAATAGCCCCACAGACCGTGCGCTCTTTAATGAGGCGCGCTCCTCATTTGGACGCCACGCATTTTGTGGCTTTATGTGTGGACAGGCAACGGGGCAGGCTGTTAAGAAGAGAGGCGAGAGCAAGAGTTAAAAACTGGCAGGAAAAGATGAAGTCGAAGTTGGCTATTAAAAACATTTAATTGCAACTTAATTAGTCGATGCTTTAATGCAGCGCTTCTCACGAGTGCAACTCCAACTTGCAACTGCAACTGCAACAGCGACCCCATTAAATGCCAGCGTTGACCTCAAGCCAAAAAGCACACAATGATCCATTCACGAAAATCCATTGATGTGCAGGCCAAGATATTGTCAAAGCAAAGCAACAAAGAAAAAATAAATAAAACCACCCCAGGAGAAAAGTCAATTTAACACATTCACTATGCCTCTTAAAATGTTGATATTTTAATTAGTAACGCTCTAAAGGATTTTCAACAGCCCAACTCCGACGACTTCACCCACACCCAACACAGGGGGGGGGGGGGGGCAAAAACACAGGCTCCAAAGCATCATCAACAACGACGTGGCAAATGCAGCTGAAGCAAAATAGTGCCAAAGGGCACAAGGCGCATTGAGTGCGATTTGCTCTTTTTGTTTTTGTATTTGTGGCTTTTGTTCCAAGCCATAAACATATACGAAAGGCCAGTGGAGTAGACCGAAGTAGTTGAAAGGGGACAACTTTTTAAAGGCAAACATTATTTCACTAACTATAAATTTCTTACATTAATTTTGATAAGAAATTTCATTTGGATTGCAAATAAAATTAAAAAAATAAAAATCATTTAAATAATATTTATTTTAGTTAACAAAAAAATCTTTAAATTAATTCAAAGTATCTCTTTGGTATCTATATATATATGTATGTAAAATAAAAACAAATAAAACAATAAAGCGAATTTTGTTATATACATAAAATAATTTTATATAAATGAGCTTTTAAATTTTTTTGTATAGTTTTTACTTCGTAATATTAACCCCTTTTATGAACGCCTCTGGCACCTGAACAAAACGTTACCCATATGCCAAACAACAGTTTTTTTTTTTTTTTTTTTTTTGTTGCCTACAACCTACAGAGTTTTCCCGACTGCTTTTATGACAGCGTGCCCAACTGTGGCAATAAGTTCAAATGCCAGCCTAAAAACTGAAAGACTAAAAGAGTTAAAGCGCAGCTTAACTGCAAACCGCAACTCCGACTGTGACTTTAAGTTCGACTTTGACTCTGACTCTGAGCCGAGCGGCGACAGCGGCTCCCTTAGCCAAAAAGTGGGTGTAGCGGCACCAAAACCAAATGCCATTGCCAGGCCAGGCCGGGCCAGGCCAGCGCCTTTCTGCCGTGGATCGAGGATCGGGCATAACGCCAACGCACTGACACTCACTGCAGCTCGTGAGGCTCCACTCCTCCACTTTTCTTATGTGTGTATATATGGAGAGAGATGGTTAAGAGCTGCCTTCTGCTGTTGCTGCACTCTCTAGTGCTGATTTCTACTAATTTGATTAAACAGATTGAGTTTAATAAGCAACGAAAATACGAAAAGAAAGCAAGGCACAAACCAACATCAACCTGAACAAATGTTGCCTAATTCAAGTGCCGCGATTTATTTTGTTAACATTTTACACGTACTGCGGTACTTAGGCATACCCTCACGATTTGTTGTGATACAAAATATGCCGGCCGAGCAGTGATACCACTCAAGAATTTTGCCCACACAAAAGGCCGAACGGCGAACAACCCAATCAATGGGCCCCCAGTAACAGTCCCAACCCATCCCATTCCACCCTCCCATTCCCCATTCCCCATTCCCCATTCGCGGCCTGAACTGCAATGTGCGTTTTGTGTGCACTTATGCGATCATTTGTTAAGTGTCATCGCGCCGGCATATGGGCAAGAAAACAACTCAAGAACAACCACAACAAACAACTGAAAGACTGCTCGAATTGTCACGCCGAAGCTTCAAATACACTACAATTGTGTTTGTCAAAAAGAAAATTATATAAGCTGACAATTTTAATCTTTTTCTAAACACTCAAAAAAAAATTGTAAATAATTATAAAAAATGTTTACCTAAAAGGATATTTAATATAATATTTAGTAAGTTTGCTTTTTAACTAATTTACTATTTTAGTCTACTATTTAAATATCTTAGTCTCTTATAAAGAAATGAGAACACGAAGTCAGCTATTATATTAAAAATATTTAACATATTTTTTGTTTCTATAAAAATGCTTATATAAATATATTCTGTATTTATGGTTTCACATGCGATTTTATAACAACTTAATTAACTATCTCTAAGCTTACTTTAGCAATTTGTTTTTTTTTTTTAAATTATTAACTAACATATTTTCCCATAAAAACATAAAAAAAAATTAACATAGAAATAAAATATTGAGTTTTAATTTTAACGTAAATTTATTGATAATTTTCTGGCCAAATTGACTAATTAATAGCTCACTTTTGCATTTGTTTTATAGATAGATTTATTTAATTAATTTTATAAAAACATATTTTTTTAAAAAAATATAACCTATAAAAATAAAATTTTTGGCTTTCTTTTAGCATAATTTTGTTGACATTTTTTCTGGTCAAATAAAAGGACAAAGTCTGAAGAGACTTGGCTCATAGTGTATAACAACAAAGTGCAGCTCGTAAACAAGCAAAGTGTTGTTGTTACTAGTTGTTGTTGTTTTTGTTGTTGTTGTTGTTGTGGTTGTTGTCGTTTGCTGTTGTCCATGGTCATGGTAAATTTATGCACAATTTTTCGCGCTTTCAAAAAATATTTGCATCATTAATCGTTGCACAGAGTCTTCGCCTCATGGCGGCATCGCATTGTTGTTGTTGTTGTGGCTGCTTTTCCTACTACAACTACTGCTTGTGTTGTTGTTGTTGTTGTTGTTTAGTTCGAGGCGTTGTCTGCGCCTAAAAACTTCAGCCTGCAACATCAACTGCATTGGCATGCGGGCGCTGGCGTCGTTACAACGTTGTTGAAATGTTTTGTCAAGTTCTCAAAGCCGCGCGCAGGCTGCAACAACAATGTGGCATTTGCCCCTGCCACCAAAGTGGGGAACGGGACGTGCGGTTAGATGGTTTACCTATTTACGCTTTAACCACAATGGCAAGTTCAAGTGGGTGGGGGTTGGGATTCTTAATAAACTTTGAAATTCGCTAAAATCATAACACCGTGGAACGCATTTCGCGAACCGCAAAAGTCGTAAGTCAAACAGCAGACAAAATACATAGTTACAGCCGCAGTCAGCCAAACAAACCACCCAAACCACCCACCCACCAACCCACCCAAGCCACCATGTTGCAGCTGTTGCAGCAGACCCTGTGGCATCTCACACAAACTCAAATAGAACAAGTTTAGCAAAAGAAGCAGCAGCTAAAACAAAGACCGAGCGAGAGCAATGAAATTATCAAATGTTTAATAGACTCAACGAGCCGAGGTTGCAGCTCAGCTCCGCTACAAATGATGATAGATGAAGGTTAAAGTCCTTTCTCACCCCCTAGCTGGAAAGTCGAAAAACCCCGAAAGTCCAGCAAAACTCGCAACAGAGTTCAAACTGCGGCTTAGCTCAGCTCAGCTGCCAAATGAACTTGTAAAATTTCAGTTGGGATTTTCCTTTTTATCTCTTTCTCTCTCTCTCTCTCATTTTCTTTATGCGGCGTTTGCGTTCGAAAAGTTTTTGGGTTCTTTTTGGGATTTTTGGGGCTAAGACTAGGAAAAACTTTAAAATTTACAGCCAGCACCTAGCCAGAAGTCGAAAGTTAAGTCGATGCAACAAGTAAAGTTCTTGAGGTTGCACAAAATTTTGCAGTTGGAGAATGCGCCATATTCATTTCAATTAAAAGTCACTTAAAGCAAAAACAAAACAGATATTTTAGCACAGCAAAAGTTCAACAAATGAGAAGGGGGCAATAAATTAGAAGTTTAATTTTAAATGATGGTTTATAGTAAAATAAATATGTATATTAATTAAATGTGATTTATTGATAGTGTTAAAAACATTTAGAAATAAATTAAAAGTTTCAACTTAAAAGATGGTTAATAATAAAATAAATATGTATATTAATTAAATGTGATTTATTGATTAAAAATAAATTATTAGTTCCATTTTCAAAGATGGTTTGTAATCAAATAAATATGTATATTAATTAAATGTAATTTATTGACTATGTTAAAAGGTTTATTTACACTTCAAAAAAAATTATAAGTTGAATTTTAAAAGATGGTTTATTATAATAAAATAAATATGTATATTAATTAATTGAAGCTTAATAAATACACTTAAAAATTGGTTGGAAATTAGTTTAAATAAATTGAAGTTCGTAAGAGTAAAATTTATTCCGTTGAATTATTCTATATGCACACATATTATGTTTATTATAAACTAAGTTCTCTATTTAAGCTAATAGATCATTTTAACGCTGGCCTTTTAAGGGCCCCAACTCAAAAGCGTAATAATTACCCATTAAAGCATCTGAAAACATTGGCTACATTTCCTGTGAGCAGGAGTAGAACGCACAATGAACTCATAAATTGACGCACCCTCCAAAACCGACAACATAATCGGCCACGCCGCCGGCAATGGCAATGGCAATGCCAATGCCAACAACAACAACAACAACAACGGCAACAACAACGGCAACGTTACCAACTCCGACTCCAAAATCTAAAGCCAAAAAAAAAAAACATAAACTCGATATTGCAACGCTGTGGCGCGCACTTGTAAATGGCATGTTGCAACATGCCTAAATATGCGCCACACACACTAACGGCACATGGGGCCGCCGCTGAAGCCAGAAGAAGCCGAGCTGAGGCAGCGTCGACTCCTACGCACCAACTCCTAGCGACATTGGAGCGACGCCAGATTGCGAGCCAGCCTCTATTTAGCTACGCCAAAGCCTTGACAATGATCGTCATTAATTGAGAGGCAGACGACGACGACGACGGCGACCAAGCTGAGGAGTTGAAGGAGGGGCAGCCAGCTTGCCACACGTTGCAGCGTTGTCCGTTGCAACGTTTGTTGTTGGCGTTGTTCGATGAGTTTGGCTTAACGTTTTTTGCTGTGGGGTATTTCAGTTACTAATAGCTTAAGCAAATAGGAATACATATTTAAATAAAAGCAATATTTAGAAAATATCTGCAAACAATCAGAACTTTCTTTAATTCACAGTCTTTATTTAATTTTTGTAGGGTATAACAATTTCTGCCCCTTTTATATGCTTTGCCTTAGCCGATTATTTGGCTTTTTTTTTGGCCATGCGAATTATGAAAATGTGGGCTTGGTGCTGGCAACAACAACAACAAATACAACAACAACAACAACAACAACAATGCCACCAATATTGTCATCGTCCGCAGCTGAAGCAGCCCAAAGCCAGCGATGAGAGTTGCAGACTTGCGTTGCATCTGGGATGAGTTTATTTTATATTTTTTTTTTTTGTTGCTGCTGCTTTCTAAATGCGTAGCATATGCCTTGGGTGTGTTTGTGTGTGCAAAAATGTTGACCTTTAGCACAGAAAGCTGTGGCCACAAAAGTTAGCCTCTAATGCGAAAATCTAAGCACAAATCTACGCAGATTTATCTTGTGTGAGGCTGAAAAGGGGAAAATTGAAGGCGCTGAAATTGAAGCTTCGTGAAAAGCCTGTATTATCACAGACAAAAATTCAGTTGAGTAATGTTAAAAGAAGCATATGCAAAAAGAGAAAAAAATGGACATGCATAATATATCTCTTAAAATATCAAATTCATGCTTATTACATATATGTAAGTTTTCTTTCTTTCTGCTGATTTCGAGGCAATTCACGCTGCATCGTTTAAGTTGAGCTGACGCCAATTTTGACCTAAAAAAAAATGAGTATAAAAACATAATGATGACAGCTACCGATATGCCCCACGCTCATAAATTACAGAGCCATAAGGCACAAACAAGATCGAGAACAGCACGGGAACTCAAAGTTGCTCGGCTTATGAAATTATGCCGCGAAATTTTTAGCATGCCATAATTTGTTGGTAGCTGCTCTTATTGTTGCTGTTGTTGTTGTTGTTTCCACACGAAAAAGAAATCACAATCTCATTATGGCATACACCTTTTGGGCAAAGCAAAAGCCTCTCGTTAAACTGAAACCACACACACATATACATATAAATCTTTTATATACTATATAAAAATATGCCGAGCCCATAATTATAAAGAGCCCTTAAGTACTTGTTAACAAGTTCGATATCTGAGCGATTTACATGCTGTTCTTTAAATGCAGGCCGAAAAGAAAGTGCAAAGCCAGCAACGGCATTTTTTGTCTGATCTGCGTTAAACGATAAGCCCCAAAGGGAATTGCGAATGCACAGTGTAAAAAATCCTTTAAATAAAAAAAATCACTCTTGAAAACATAAGACATAAAAAAAATGAGCAAAAAGTATTTTAAAAATTTAAAATATGTTATTTAAAAATCGTTTTTAAGTTTATCGTTGCACTTTTGCAATATTTCCTTTTACATAAATTGCACTTTTGAACCACTGTGCAACTGGGAGGCATTTTTGGCAGGTAACCCGAACAAATTGAATGGTTATGCTTTATGACTTATGGAAACCGGCAGCTGATTTGCGCCTTGCGATTTGGCCGTTTAAATCGCTTGCCATAAAAATCGAATGCAGCACTAATTAAAGGCAGACAGACAGAGGGAGAGACAGAGAGAGAGAGAGACAGGGTTAAAGTAGCGTGTGCAAGATAAGCCAACCGTTAAGACGCAGACATTTAGCTATTAGCCGCGGCAATGCTGTGGCTAACCATTAGCAATTAATTAAAAAATTAGAATATATTATGAAAAACAAAACAAAAAAATAACAACTGATAGGCAGCGATCAGTTGATGTCTTATCTGCCGGCCGCATCGCCAGTGACAACCAAACGAATTAAATAAATTGAAAAATCGTCTGAAATATGTGCCCCTCGCATGAATTTATTTGACTCTCTCATATGAAAATATATTCGTAGCTATTCATATTACCAACAAGTGAGAGAGAAAGAGAGAGAATGAGAGAGATGCAGCAGCAGCATCTTGGCTTGACTCAGGCGAATGTTGCATATTTACGAGCTATTTATGCATATTAAAAAATTCTCCAAGCGCTCGAATCAAAAAATTACAAAAAAAAATACATATAAGAAAACCAGATAACAGTAGCTGAATCTGACCCTGTCCCTGTCCCAGTTCCCGTTCCTGCCAAGGGAACGCTAGCTGCTTACCTGCTCTTGGCTTATAAGACAAATATTACCAGGGTTTTTTGTTAGTTTTTCTTTTTCCAGTTGGCGATGCATTTGGCTGATAAAGATTTGTCTGTTTTGATTTTTATGACGCCACAAAAGGTTTGCTTTTGGCTGCAATCTACCAAATTGGACACTGAACCGGGCTCTTCGGTTCATAAAATTCCCATTTAATCTATAGATGCCATAAAAAACTATTTTTTTTTCACCCATCAAATTGGCAAATATGCATAAGCAATTATACTTCCTGTGAGTCAGTTTTGATTGGGTGCAGGAAGAGAAGAAAACGCAAAGAGCTATTTGGCAAATATGAGAATAGAAAGAGTGCAAAAGTTTATAGCTCAAGTTTACAGTTGAAACTTAAGTTGTTTAAGTGCTAAATTATAGTACTCCGATTATCATATCGCATTTGTAAAGTGCCACACAAGTGAAGTATAATTTTTAAAGGCTTTTTAATCAGAGCTTGAGCAATTGAGTACAAATGGTTTCTTTAATCGATGAAAAAATCATTTCGGAAAAATAAATATTCAAATCAAGTATACAGTTTTTATTATAATTTCATTAATAATAATTATTATTTTTATTATTTGCAGCTGCTCAACTAAGTAACAATATCAATAGATTTTCCCAAGCCTTTTCCATACTCAATTTTAATTAATCTTTATTTGGTATTTCGCTTTTTCATTTATTTCAATTAGCCACATCTTGGCCTAGCCCAACTTTTGCTTCCGCATGCATTCCATATTCTAATCAACCATCAAATGCGCCTTTAAGTATTGCAAACCCTCACAAAAATTCTAGAACAACTTGTGCAAACTCTGCGCCCACTGCAGACAAGAAGAAGAAAAAAATATAAATCGCTTTTGTCTTTAATACCTGATCCTGATTTATGAATATTACCATAAGAGACGCCGGCACCAGCAAAGAGTCATCCATTTGGATGATGTGCGATCCGGGATCATTACTCATAACCAAAATCAATTAGTGCAACCCACCCAGGCCAAGTCGAAGTCGGAGTTGGAGTCGAAGTTGGATTCGTAGACTGCGAAACAGAGTCATCGTCAAGTCGTTCGACTTGATGAATTGGTTTTAAATCAATGATAATGCAATAACAAACTAAACAGAGAACGACAGAAAGGAAGAAAAACAAATGTCTTCTTGGGCGAAATTTTCAAAAAAAAAAAACAAACAAAAAACGTGTTGGCCAAGTTATAAATTCAAATCACACAACCACGCAAAAGGAATTCATTGAGAGTCCGCATGTGGGTTGCAGCCACAGTCCAGACACGAGCTCCAGCTTGTTCTTATCTGAAACTGGCAACATGTTGCCATTGTTGTTGCTGCTGTTGTTGTTGTTGTTTTCGCCCGTTCCTCGCCTCCCAAACACAAAACAAAAATATCAATTATGAGGCAGGATGGCAAAGGAGCACAACTTGGGCGCTCGTATCATATTTGTCGTACAAGGCAATGCGGTAGCAGCAACTGTTGCTGTTGTTGCCGCTACACATGTTGCTACCGTGTTGTGTTGTTGTTGCCATTGCAGCGAGTATGACATTTGTTTTAGCCGCTTATCGCAATGCGCCGAGCCCAGTTAGCAAATGCAGTCACTGAGCTTGAATTTTCATTCAACTCGCGCTCCGCCCCCTAACCCCGCCCCCTTGCAGGCAACTGATTATGCGCTAAATTCCTATAGATGCTCATTTATTATGTTTTAAGCGTTGTCTGTGTGTGTCTTTTGTTGTCTGGCATATAATTTGTTTGCCTAGCCAAATGTAATTGATGCATTGAGGTTATGACATAGTTTCTGATAATGCCTGTCTCTCATATTCCAGGCCAATGCAACATCTGCAACAGACTGCCAATTGTCTCTTAGCCAACACAACTTGATGGCCACATTGAGTTCTTGAGTACAGCAACAATTGCAACATTTATGTCAACCTGGATGGATATTTTAATTGAGTTGTAAGCGATAAGAAGAGTTACTTAATAGACAACTAGATTTGGCTTTAATATTGGCTAAGTTAAAGTTAAGCTTAAAGCTGAAAGGTATTCTTAAATAAAGCAATTATTTAATAGACAACTTAATTAAAAATCTAGCTTTAAATTTGATTTATTCTATAGGAAACTTAATTTAAAAAATATATTTTAATTTAAAAAATATTAAAGTAAAATTTTAGCTTAAAGCTGAAAAGCATTCTTAAATTAAATAGTTATTTAATAGACAACTAGATTTGGCTTTAAAATTGGCTAAGTTAAAGTTTAGCTTAAAGCTGAAAGGCATTCTTAAACAAAGCAATTATTTAATAGACAACTTAATTAAAAATCTAGCTTTTAATTTGACTAAGAAAAACATTATAAAATAAAAGAATTACTTAATAGAAAACTAACTTAAAAAAATATATTTTAATTTAAAAAAATATAAAAGTTAAATTTTAGCTTAAAACTGAAACGCATTCTTAAATTAAATAGTTATTTAATAGACAACTAATAAAAGAGTTATTCAATTAACAACTGTAATAAAATTCAAGCTTTAAACTTGGCTAAGTTGAACTTAAAGCTGAAAGCAAATTTCATTTAATGCCCTGTTCAATTTTCCAATGTTGCACCTACAAATCGTGTGGCTGGCTTTGATCAACCTGCAGCAGGCATTTGTGGCAGCTGGCGTCGAAGCGTTAAAGCTTAGGCTTAAGCTCTGAATACGGACACGCCCTCGAAACCTTAAGCAATTTGGGTCAGAAGTGTAAACGCCGAAGTTGGGCCGGGTCGTATAATCGACTCGTTAACCAATGCAATTGCTGTGCCCGGCTTGGGTTTTGACCCAGAGAACTTCGTTGCGAACGCTTTGACGGCGTCTCAACAATTTCCCTTTCAATTTCAACAGTAATCAAAACTGTCCACTTTGTGTCATGTCACACGCGACAACAACAACAACAACAACAACTAAAGCAGCAGCAATGTCAACTGCAGAGACTTTAGCTTAACAAAAGCAAAAGCCCAACAAGCAACTGTCCAGCCATCCAGCTGTCAAATCCAGATATACACACACACACACTCGCACACACTCGCACACACACACATGAATAAGCTATTCAATCAACTTTACAACTTGGGTTCAGCGACAGTGCGTTCAATTGTACAAACGGCTTGTGGCGGATTATGATTATGTGTATGTGTATGTGTGCATGTGTGTGTGTATCTTACAGATACTTAGGCTTACAACACAACACACACACCACACACACACACACAACACTGAGGCGTGTCTAATTGCGCGCACATGTCTTACGCCCCATGGGTCAGAGCAAAGTTTCCCTTTCCCCCCCCGTTTTCCCCTTTCCCAAGCCAGACACAACTGAAATGTAGCTCATTGTTTCGATTTAGCTATAAATACATTGTGTGGCGACCCTCTTAAATGCCCCGACTTTCATCTGATTTAACGCAATTTATTGTTGGAATGGTTATTAAATGTAACAACAATTTTAATACACTTGGCTTAGAAGATAACTAAAGGATTTGGGTTTAAACAAGCGTGAGGACTTGCAGCTGTTTAATCTGTATATCATTTAATTAAAATAAAAATATATTTTAAGCATGCAATCCAAAAGCCACTTTAGGCTCTTGGCCACACTTTTATAATAGCCAAACGTTTTATTGGCCCTGCAACGCGCTGGCAAACACTTAAGTTAAAACCTTTCAAGTAATTTGTATACCATAAAAGTAAATATAGCCGTATGGTAATGGGCCAGAAGCTGCCATAAAATGCGTATTGAATGACAGAGAGAGAGACAGGGCGAAAGAGAGAGAGAGACAAAGAAAATACTAAAAATGATTCTGTCAATTTTTTGGCATTAGCCTTCATCAGGCATGCAAAACATTTACCAAGGCGGCAGTCATCGTGACGCCACATGGGCCAAAACGAAGCTGGCCCGAAGCGTTAACTGATCCCGTCCCAGGTGCAATAATTACGCATGCAGGCGGCGCACTTCATTGAATAATGCGAGTGCATAAATTAATTAAATTACGTTATAAACTTTAGCAAAAAGGCAACCAATGCGACTTGCCAGTTGCCACTTGCGACTTGCCTCACGCATTTGTCGCATAATTACGGACGCGCGAATTGCGTTGCCTCGAGTGCGTTCCTTTTGGCCAGAACCAAGTTGTTGCTTTGATTGGAAATCGTTGTTTGGTTTTAATTTTTGTCGCACGGCCACCCAGCAAGTGGCCAAGCTCTCTTGGCCAGGCCAAGAGCCAGAGCCGAGCCAGAGCCAGAGTCGAGCCGGGCAACCGGCTGTGCCAAATCATTTGCATAGCCAATGGCCCACAGGCTGAGTTTGTTGCCTGCTTCCCACTCTCTTCCTCTTTGTGTGTGTGTGTTTGTGCTCCCTTTTTGCGTTCGTTTTGTTTTTTTGCTTTTGGCCAACATGTCGTCCAATTACTCGTTTATTCAATGGCGTTTGCATTAAGTGGACGCGTTAATTACGGCCGACGTTCCACGTTCCACGTTCCATGCCCGACGCCGCTCGCCGGGCGAAAAATGTTAATTAAGTGATATTTTCGGCACCCAAAGCCAGTTTGCGACGACAACCTGCAGCAGCATCAATGGAGTGCGTCGTCTCCTTTTTGGCAGGCACTGTAATTAAGTTGTACTACGAACTACGATGCTTTGGTTTCAGTTTACGTTCAACCTTCCACTTTTTACTTTTTACTTTTTACTTTTTTTTTTTTTTCCTTTCATCTGAAACTCGCAGCACACAGAAGAAAAAATAAAATACACATAGCAAACTTCGCCTGGCTCAAGGTCGACGCCGTGTGCGGCGGAAAAGCTGCCGAGTGAATTATGAGAAAGTTGGGCGAAAGTGTTACAAAATTGCATGCATTTCATTTAGCTGTGTGCGTTATTTATGAACTGCTTTCAGCGACTGTAAAGTAAATTTACTTTTTGGTTAACAGCAAGCTAGAACTCTTTGGGAATTATAAATGCAGTTAATAATAATAATAAGCAATTAGTAAATGTTTGTGTTAAAAATATTATAAAATTATCCAAGAGCTTATAAAAAAAAAACAAAAAGAAATTCATTTAAAATCATTAAATAATTCTCTAAAAATATTTTCTGTTAAGCTGAACTTTTTGCTTAATAAAATTTAGTTAATTTAGTAAAAAAATTTATATGTATAACTAAAAAAAAAGCTATTTAATCGTAAGTTCTTCCTATTCATTTAAAATCATTTAATAATTCTCTAAAGACATTTTCTATTAAGCTGAATTTTTTGCAAAGATTTCAGCTACATTTTCCCTACTTAAACATTAGCCAACTATTTTGGTTGGTGCTTAGCTTGGCCGTCTTTAAATGCATCATTAATGTGCATTTGTTGGCTTAGATTTTGCGCTCGGATAACACACGCATGAGAATCTGGCGAAACATTAGAGTCGAGTCTGGGGCATTGCATTCAGCTTGCAACTTGCAGCTTGCAGCTTGCGGCCTGTTGCAGTTGCTGAAAAAGAGCTAAAAGCGCAAAACAAATAAAAATGATTTATAACGCAATGCGTTGAGTTTGCCAGACGCCGCCAAAAGCGCCAAGCTGGTTGCTGCCCTCGAGGCAAAACCTGGCCAACTTGGCCAACTTGGCCAACTTGGACATTGAGAAGGTTGCGCTGCCCTCTCTCTCTCTCTCTCTCTCTCTGTCTCTCTCTCTTCTGGACTATCGCGGCTGGCAAGCTAAAAGTCTATGTTAACTTTGATAAATCGCTGCACTACTAAAATGCGATAAGCGTGCGAGCGAGCGAGCCACATATCGCTGCTGAGAATGAGAATGAAAATGCTGGCCCCCATACTATAACCAGGTCTCGGTCTCGGTCTCGGTCCCGGTCCCGGCCCGGACCGAAAGCAACCCAATCAAGAGGCCGGCCGCAGCAACGGCTACTGTGAAAGGGACGACGACGATCGGTTGTTGTAAACGCATGCGCTGATTGCAATGCGATAGTCAACTCGAGACGTACTTATATATATTTATATATACGTACATATATACTCTGCTAGTGTCCAGCAAGTACTTGCCACAATGATATCTGCATGTCTATCTTAGATGCTCAAACACACACACACACACACACTCGGAGGCACAAAAGGCGTTGAGTGGTGTACGCCTGCGTGGCAGTTGCAAGTTGCAGTGGCAGCGGCTATCTGCACTGCCAAGCCTCCTTAGCTGGCCCGTTGCGTGTTGTGGCAAGTCAAGTGCAGCAGCTCTGCAAGTGTCACACACACTTACACACACAAACACACACACACACACACACCCTAAATGGACAAAGTAGACGCAAACCCAATAAACAAAATTGAGAAGGCTTAAAACAAAAGAATACTTTTTTGGTTAAAGCATGTAATTATTTTATTATTATTATTTGAATTAATTTTAAAGTTTTAGCTTAAAATTTAATTATGTAAAAAATGCAGAAAATATTTTAATATAAGTTTTATTTTTATTATTTAACAAGCTTCCACTAAGAACAAAAAAAAATATCAATACTCTATCAAAGCATTCGAAACATATTGGAAAAGACCTTTTTAAAAAAACAATTATGAAAAATGTTTTAGAAACTTATAATTTCAATTTAGAGTGTCATAATGAATTGATTTATATAATTTTACTAACTTTAATAATTAACAACAAAAATTTAATTTGTGTAAATCTTTTTTTTTAATATTTAAAATGAAATCTTTTGACTCTTTTAGCTTTTTTTCAGCTTGTATTTTTTTGTTTTATTTTTCAAAGCAGGACAAACTGTTTTAATACTCTATAATTTTTTCTTTACACACACATGTTTACTGGGTTATCTCGTTTTTACAATGTCGTCTTTAGCGTTGCCGCATTGCCCGTTCCCCTGCCACATGCCACCTGGCTCCGGTGGGGCAGCGCTTTGTACGTAACTCTTATCTAGCGCCTTGAACTTGTAATGTTGGTTATTTTGTGCAAATATTGCGTTAATTAAAATATTTTAGTTGCGCCTCGTTGATAATGGACGTCGTTGACGTCGACCCTCCGTTCGTCCCTTGGGGCAGGTTGCACTGCGTTTATTCTTGCCACCGACACCTTTGGGCAACTGGCAACTGGCAACTGGCCACTGGTCATGACTGTGGCAAGTGCAGCTTCGATTGCTGCGGCAAGTCCATTGCTGCGGCGTTGCATTGATTAGATTAACAAGTGCCACGCCAGCAATGAGTAGATGAGAAACTTATTGAAGCCCAGCGCCAATGCGCGTCAAATATTTGCATTAAGATGCCAGATACCAAATCCTGCTAAACATTTATAATTACTTAACGCATCTTATCGCATTTGGCTACTTGCAAGCCCAGCTCCCAAATAGCTTTGATAAACCCAACTTCAAAGCAAACCGGGCAAACCTTTCCTTCCTTCCTTCCAACCTTCCTTCCATCCGTCTGCCCCTCCGCCTTGGCCCTGGCACGACCTGAGCCCCTGAGCCAAGTCAACGAACCCAAATCGAGCGTAACAATATTCAAAGTGCCATTGAAGCCGCACACATTCACATGTCTTGCTCTTGGGTCCAGTTCGTGCAAAGTTCAATGCGAGGGCGGCTCAAACAGTTGTGCGCAGACAATTGAAAATTAATTTAATTTAAATATTTGTGATAAATTTTCGATTTGTCTGAATCTTTTTATAGAGACATATATGCTTGATTTATATTTTTAGGGAATGTTAAAGGAGGTTTCTATATATATTATATACATGACATTATTAATTACTTTGATACTCTTAATTTCATATAAAATTTGTATATATAAAATAAATACTAAAATTGCCCTTCCATGTTAAAATTGATATCTTTATATATCGCTTACTTGACCTTATTGATTAAATTGACACTAATCAAAATATATAAAATATATAAGTATAAAATAAATTCGAAATAACCATTTCATGAATGATCATCTAAAGATGTTTGCTAGCTTAAAAAATACTATCAAAAATATTATAATATATTTATTCTATAAAATAAATATCTATATATACTTGACATTATTGATTATATTGATAGTAATAAATATATATATTAAATAAATATTAAATTACCCTTTCATAGCTATAGTAAATCTTATTATCTAGAGATACATATATGCTAGATTTATATTTTAAAAAAATATTATAAATATATGTTCTTTAAGTGAGATATCTATATATTTTACATACTTATATAATAATATACATACACATCAAATAAATACTAAATAAGCCATTCCAGTTGCTTTCGCTGGTTAAATATATAAAGTTGGTTGTGGCAACTCTCGTTGCATTTGTAAGAAGCGCATTTCGAATTGCACCCACGCATTAGTTGTAACAAATTTGTAGCGCGTTCTTTGTGGCACGTGACTCTGCAGCCGGTTGCAGGGCGGTTGCCACAAATATACTGACAAACGCCGTTGCGGAAGTGTGAGCGTATTTTGCTGCCCCCTACCCTTCCCCCCACCATCTATCTATCTAGCGAAAGTAATTGATTTCTTTTATAGTTGAGACAGTTTCAAACTGAAATGGCCCCGCAATAACAACAACAACAACAACAACAACAACAGCAGCAGCAGCAGCAGCAGCGGTGGCAGCAACAACGTTGCCAATGCCGTTGGCGTTGCAGCTCACACGTTTCCTGTCTGCTGACCCGCTGCTGCCCCCCTTTCCCCCTCACCAGCTCCTAACTTCAACTTCGCATTGAACGCTGTCCGTTCTATTTCGTTTTCGGGTTTAGCTTTGCCGCACGTGTAAATGCTTCAAACATGTTGCGGTTTTGGCCGAAGCAAACAACGACAACAACAACAACTGGACTTTTTCGGTGTTTTATTGTTGGATGCCGTGAAATGTTTTAAATAAAGATTTTTTATTGTCAATGGGGAAATAGTGTTGCGGCTTTTGGCTTTATATCACACCGACCAGAAAACAACTAGTAGAATAAAAAAATAGAGAGAGAAAGAAAAACACAAAACACCTTTTACAACGCGGCGTTGACTTTAATGTGCTGCGGTCGTTTTGTAAGTGTCATGGCACAAGGGACTTTTGGGTTTACGAGATGGCAGGAAGCGTTTAGACTACAAGACGCCACATTAAGGGCACATTTCGGCAACTTGCCACACAAAAAAAATAAAAATAAAGGCGACCATTTGCCAAGTGCAACATGTAGATATATGAAGATAAATAGTTAACGTAATTAGATCTGAAATAGGTAGATAATAATCTAAGTGATGTAGATTTAAATGTGTAAGATCTTTCACTTTCTTTGTTGACATTTTTTTTTTCATTTTCTAAAAGCACCTTCATCAACTTTCCTAAGTTATTAATTAAGAATTTTTGAAGAACGCTGCTAACTTGGCTCAAACGTTGCCCTGCCTGATATACGAGGGCTATTAAGCAAACAAACAAGTCGGTTTGATGCCAAGGCGCCTGCGATTTGAGACTTGAGGCGCTTTTAAAACACACCGCAATCAATCTAAAACTAAAACTGAAGAGAGAACTTGGAGAAGAAGTTTAAATATATATATA